>VZTI01000016.1:330801-396669 GCA_013397865.1 Struthidea cinerea | reverse complement strand
GCTGTCAGGGGCCGGGCCGAGCCGCTCCGCCGTGGGATGGTTTCAGCTTCCCGCCAGCCGCCCCCCGGCTCCGCCTGCCGCCGCTCAGCCCCCCCTCGGCCCCCGCTCCCCTCCTTTATCCACGGGCACGGGGATGCGCCCCGCGGCTGCCGGGGCAGGGTGCGGGAGCAGATGCGGAACGTGCGGGGGAACCCAGCCGCAGGTGACAACAGCGGCGGCTCCTGGGCTCACGCCGCTCGCAGGGCTGGCTGTGCCAGGCGTGCACATGTCCCTGCGCGAAACGCGGGCGTGTGTGTCTGTGCCGGAGATGTAGATACATATATGGGGCTTGATTTATATCTAATGGCACGTATAAAGCTTTTGAAGGTGGCTGCAATGTAAAAAGTAATGACTTTATTACCCCTGAAAGGTTCTGCGGTTCGCAGTTAACACTCCTCTGAATTACAATTCATTACGCTCTCTAAAGCCAACCTGCATCAGAACACCTACCTGTGCTTATTCCCAATCACAGGCATCGTTTCATTGATTTTCTTTTTTAAAAATCATAGCAAATTAAGCACTTGGTGACAACTAAATCTGTTTCATTATCGTGCCGTGTTTGAGATTCCAGAGGTGACTTCCCAGACCGCATCTCAAAACCTACAGTCAGGAGCTAATTTTACAGATGCTTTCATGAATGGCAGCGAGGATGTTCTTACCATCAGCATGCCCTTAATTCCAGCACCGTAAAAATGCCTCGAATTAAATGGAAACTCGCTGCCTTAAAAATAATATTTCATCCTGGCTGGATAATTATTAATATTAGCATTTGATCGCAATAGTGCTGGGCTCCCCCTCGTTCCTGTACCCCCCCCCCCAGCGCTTCACATTGTCATGTGATTGGAGGGAGATAACAAACCTCAAGAAAGAAAAGGAGTGAGAAGACATTTTTAACACGGCATGACCGCAGATTAATAATGCAGGTGGGTTTTTATTTCATTGTATTTTTAGGGGAAGGGAACGAGGCTGTTTAACGAGCAGTCGTGGACACAAAGTGACTGTATTTACAATCCTTGATGTGGCTTTCGGTAGGTAATAAATTATGACAATATTAAAATTATTTTCTGGCAGCCCAGCTAACTGCGCTGGGGACTGTAAAGCCCCTACTGATTCCATTTATGCCTTGTAATTGCGGTCCACGGTCTCGCTCTAAACCTTTTGGTGTATATTGTGTGTAAACTTTTAGCTAATAGACTTTTTTTGAATGGAGGGACTTTTCTCGGTACTTCCTGCCGTATACATTTTGTCTCTGATCTCTGTATTTAATGGCCAAGTCCTGGTTTATGCCTTATAATGTGTTGACAAGTTTTCTAACAGACTTTCTGAAATAATGCACATATATTCACGTCGGTTAGAAACTCCACAGTATTTTTAGAGTCGAGTAGATCTATATCCTAATGCACTGAGAGGGAGTGTAAATCATAGAGGATTTCATAGCCCTTTCAGTAGTTTTCTGTATGAAGTATGAGCAGCGTGGCCTCCAGACGTAACCTTTTAGAAAAAAAGACAGTGCTTTTATTTTATGGTGTAAAGTGCTTTTAGCTTCAGGGCTCTGAACGTGAATGTGGTCAACAAACAGCTCTTGCGAGGGAGTTTGCTGCAGCCTCAGCCCAGCGCCGGGCGCTGCCTTCGCTGTGGGGAGGGATGCGGGGCCGCCCTCAGCCGCAGGACCGGGCTGAGCCCCCCGAGACACGGTACCCGCCGCCGGGTCCCCCCGTCAGTGTCCTGGGCTCGGACACCCCGCGGAAAGGAGGGGTCGGATGGCCCCCGGCGCTGCCGGAGAGGCTGATGGTGGCAGCAGGGTCAGCCCCACGGGGACGGTCCCCGGCGCGTCCGGGCGCAGGGGAGTGAGCTGCCTCTGAGCTGGCCCCGGCGGCAAAGGCAGCGCCAGGGGCACAGCTGGGGCTGGCAGCACCTCAGGAGAGCTGTGGAGCAAGGGCGCTGCACCCCATCACTGCCCCGCTGCACCCCACAAGCTGCACCTCCTGCATCTCTGCTTCCACCCTCACAGCACCTCTTCGACACACCGAGCATCTCTAGCCCTGTCTGTACCTCTTGCACACTGGCGTCCCTTGCTGGGTTGTACCAACAAACCCCGTGCAAGTGGCAGGTAAACGCAGTGAGAAATGCCCTAATGCTGACTGCTAACACCCAGAAACGCTGGCAGATTGGAAGGGCAGGTGAAAACAAACCCAGGCCAGCACAGAAGATGACCCCGTGATCGTATTCTGTGGATTGACACAAACTTGTGTCACCTCCTGCTCTCCCACAACCACTCTTTGCCCAAGCTGCAGGGGATGCCTCGCAGTCCTGCTGCAGCGTTTGGAGCTGCTGTCACCCTGGCCATGTTATCGGCTGCTCTTTGGCTACGCACTCCTAGCCCCAGAGCAAAGTCAGCTGGAGGAAATGTGGCCCTACACCTCCGCAAACTGAGGTACACGCTGAAATCAGAGCCATGGTGGGTTTCAGGCTGCCTCCAAGGGGAGGCTAACCTTAGAGAAGCATCTGTCTCATTGGCTGAGTGCCCATCCCACCTCAACCTGTCCCACGTGAACCAGAGCCCTGAGACACCAACTCGTGCCCTGGAGCAGCTGAGAGCAGAGGTGGGAGCCCATCCCTGTCCCACAACAATGGCAGTAACCTGCAGCAGCAGGACAGAGTGCCCAGGTGAGAACATTCATGCTGTAAAAATTAGTCTGAGATGTAAATCTACCAAAATGTATCTGTCTCTTTCCTCATACCTCAGCTCTCTGCCTGAGAAACAGCGTAGTCCTCCCTACATTCAAGCACGTGAGATACTTAGAAGTTGCTGTAGAAAGGGATGTAAAACTGTCTAACATTGGGAAGTGTGGCCTTCCTCCATCTCACAAGCAGGCACACAGGACTGGGACCCGAAGGTGCAAAGGAGCGTGACACAGTTCATGCCACATACTGCTGTCCCTGCCTATCTGCTAATTCAGTGACAGACTTGGCAATGGGTGAGTTCAGCAACTTTGGTGGGCACATGTTCCTGCTTCGAAGCTCCAACTGTCACTCACTCAGAGCAGGAATCTCACTTGCCAACATTACAGAACATTAGGACCAAACACAAATTCCAAAACTCTGCCAGTTCCCCGGAGCTGGGCTGCATTATGTAACGGCAGATCGCACGGGGTGCTTTCCGACACCGTCTTGATAGTCTCAATCAGGCGGAGGCAACGTGGGTGGAACTCTTATCACACCAGGCTGACTCCCGTGAATGAGCAGAGGACTTGCACGTTCTAGAAATAGTACGTGCATTAGTATTCCCGCAGGAGAAACTTGGGCGCGCTGCTTTGCCTTTCCTCCTTTTTTTTTTTTTCCCCCTTTTTAATAAAGGCTCAAAATAAACTCAGATTTTGCAAGCTCTTACTAGCAAGCACAGCACACACGGCAGCGAGTCCGTGCAGGATCACAGACATCTGAGCGCCAGGTGACAGAAAGATTTCGTTATCGGCTCGCCCTAGGCAGGACCTGGAATAAAACCCTGAACTTGGGGAGACTTTTTTTCCATGGGTTTCAGCAAGGTCTGGGATTTCAGCCTGCCTCTGCTTGCACAGCACCTAGCATGCTGGAGCCCTGAACCTTGACTGGGCTTTCTGGGGATGACTACAAAATAAATGGCACAAAGTGCTCAGGGAACAGACGTCGAAATGGCAAAAACCCTCCCTTGAAGCACACAAAGAGTTTTGCTTGTGTGTGGGCAGGCAGAGGAAGGCATTACTAAAAATCTCATTTTTAATCAAATGTTTGATTTCAGCCAAACTGGGTTTAGTTTGCACTACTTACTTAGTTGTCATATTGTAGGTTTAATATTTATAAATATTTTTATAAGTAAACACGTAACCTGCCCCTCAGCGTTTCTATGCTACATTTCAAGCCAACATGATTTAAACTATGTGCATTTAAAACCTCCCAGAACCTGACCTATAATGCAAATCCATACAGTCTTAATTATTGCAGCACCAGCAGCCACAGCACGAGTGAGGTAGTTGAGCTTTTGTTACTAAAGAGGCACAGTAGTTATGGTCTGTCAATGCTCCTGTTACAATCCCCACCTTGAAGAGGTTATAACTTGGGCTGTGTAAATTTGATTGAGCTGAAACTTGGGACTCCAACTGCCAGTCCATATAGGGAATTATCTTATGAATAATTGGCTAACCCATTGCTTGATTCACAGACTTTTATACAATAATTTTTAATGGGTTCTAATGTTTTTTTCTTTTACTGACATCTAGGGTACGAATTTGGTACTTCTAGCTCTTCTGAAGCTCCATACTCAATCGAATATGTATAGATAACTAAGGTAGAGCTACAGCTACCCAGAGGATTTCACGGGGCACACCTGGCACCCTGACCCCCCTGCATGTTCCTATACACTGAGAAGAAGCCAGGAACAAGAAATGACACTTTAGTTATCTCCAAAGAGGGTCCTAAATGTGTAAGATAAAGAGAACATAAATAAATGTCTTTGCTAACAGTTTCTCGGAATCTTTTAATCTTCCTGGACTTTACCTTCCCCCAAAAATACGTGGAAATGGGTCCTACCTGTGTGCTGGCATCACTTAGAAAGGGATGAGCCATTCAGATTTTAATATTGAGCCTGAGTTTAAATATTGCTTTGTGTTACAAAGGATTTTGCTGATAAATGCTCCCTACTTTTCTCTAGCCTTTAACTTCCAAAAGGTAGTTTTTATCACCTCAAATCACACTAAGACAAAGAGTGCGTGTCTGGTTTAGACGCAGACTTGAGATTTTCCTTGACCTACAGCAAACAAAGCCCAGCCCGGGGCCAGAAAGATGAGCCACAAGGTGTGAATGGATTGCTCTCGTAGAGCTGGATCCCACAGTTTCCATGCCCACCTCCCCACACAGTCACACCTGAACTCAGGAGCAGCATCTCCATCTGTTTCAGAAGAGTTTTGACCAAGCCAGGCTGCAGCCTGGGGCTCTCTCACTGCAGGGGTGTGTCGTGTGCAAGCCATTCCAAAACAAAGCACTGTGAGAAGGCAGGTTCTCCTCGGCAAGATGTTCCACACATCCAAATCCCCCATTCATCAGGACTACTCTGTCTTGCCTCACAGGAACCCATGATGGCACAAGTTGGTCCTTTTGAGTCACTGGTGAGATCCCAAGCCATACATCTAAGCAGGTCACTGTGTCCAAGCCTATGAGCAGTAGGAAGACAGGTCATTGACACAAACAGCTTTTTAAATTCCTGTTCTGACTTGAGCTGAAAAGTGCACTTCTGTGCAAGATTAGATCCAAGGGGATCAAACTCTCCCCATGAGGAAATCTGGAATGCCCTACTCTGGATGTGGCAGGCAGGGAAAGGCAAACATTTTGAAAAAGAAATCCAGCTACACCTCAAACAAATTTTAAAAAGTAGAATAACAAAAGTAACTCACTAATCTGAGAAACCAAACATCAGCAATCCAAAAGAAATTATTTCCATTGAGAAATTAGTTTTGCTAAACAAGATGAAGAAAGATTTAGTTGTTTACTTATCTGCTGCTGAACACAGTCCCTCCTTCCTAGCACGTTTGGTGTGAGGGACAGTAGAAAGGACAGTGCAATAAAAAAGGATTTTCCTCCTCTAACTCTGCTTGATATAACCCCTGCCAGAGGAATCTACTTGGCCTTGGGTACTGCAAAATTCTTAAGCACATATTTATCTTTGGGCACATCAGCTGTACTTACATGCTTAAAGTAAGCATGTACTCAAGCATGCTGTTAGATTGGTGCCTTAACATCTTCTGTAAATAACTCACATTGCTTTTTAGAGCTCCAACTTTTAGTCACTTAGAATGCATTGAACTGAAATTTAACATACACAATCATCATTCTCTATATTCATTTTATATTACTATTTCAGGTGACATTTAGGTTTAGCTTTTAGCTTCAGCCAAGAAGAAATGCGCCTGCTTTGCAGAACATGACATAGTTTGTGTGAGGATCTAGATGAAAAATAATTAATAGATGAGAGAGCAGAGTCCTTTCTCTGTGCTTAAAAATAAGGACAGCTTTACTGTGGGTTTTCTCCTTTGCCATATTTATTCCATGCAAAATTTCAGCTTAATCGTTAAAATGCTTACAATAATATTTTAATGCAACTCTCTGTAGTCAGTAGAATAAATTATTATATAGCCCAAAGCTGCACAGAAAGACACAGCACTGAGGGGGAGCAGGAGTGGTGGTGAATAACCTGTGATAAGAGCCCACCTCTTTGAGCAGTTAGGATAGTTTTGCCACCATTTGTTATTGTCAGCACATATAATTCTGTCAGTGCAGTATGAATCCTGGCTGCAGTGAAAAGAATGCTTTCTCCCACCAGAATGAATAGGATTTCACTCAATTAAAATAACATGCAAGTATATTGTATGGGATTACATAGAAAGCTGATGTGCATTAAGTATGAATGCTGGAGTTGGGGGGAGTTATTGTACTAATGCTATTGTTCACAGAGCAACTATTCCCCAGCATTTAAAAAAGCAGGGGAAATTAAATACAGAAATCAGAAATAAGTACAGTGTTTGATATTACCATACTGAAATTAATGTATTCACAATTTAGACTGTAATTTGCCCTATCATATTTCGTTTCACAGCATCTGAGAGCCTAGAGAGAGAGAAATGGACGTAAACACATGGAGACAGAGAGTTCCATGGACTGTCTGTGCTGACACACACCTCCCTCAGACGTTTGGGTGCTATAGATATCCACGGGGTAAATCCAGGCCATAGCAGAGCACCAGTCTGTAAATGCTGTCCCCCACAGGCAGCAGACACAACTTTGGTCTAGATGTGGCCGGAGCAATGTGATCCACAGCCATCTCCTCCTGAACAGTCCTGAACAGCCCCTCAGCACGGGGGTGGGATGAGCTACGGGCTCCTGGCACCCTGGTTGGTGCTGCCCAGAACTGAAGGAATCTGAACACTTAGGGATGTACAAGGACACAGCGTGGCCATTCCTACAAGGAAGGCCAAAAGTGCCTCACAATTGGTGTGTCTTAGGCAGCCACTGTACTCAGAGCCAATAAAAGTGAAACTATTCTCTATTAATAGAACCCAAATTAGCTCTTCTATTCAATGCCATACTGCACATCTGTACATTGCTTGTGAGTGGGACTAAAAAATATATGTACCATGACACTGTACTTTTAAAGTGTCTGTTCAATGTCTTTCTCAATCTCCAAGGATTGCCTCCTCCTTAGACTTACACATTCAGTGAATATGACGAGGCTAATTATTTTTCCCTGAAGTGATCAGTGCTCGTCTCTAGCACGGATCTCACATTTTCAGCCTCAGAACTTTAAAAAAACCCCCACACAACTGCTTTCAAATTCTGAGACAAAAATCAGTTTGGCAAACAAATTCCCTGCCATGGGCTTTACCAGGCTTTACTCTTCCATCAGAGCCCCCGTGCACGTAGGAGCCTCTTTGCCATTTTTGAGAGGGGGTTCTATATTTTTCTGTTACCTTTCCTTCCTGTAAAGCAATCAGGGAGAACTGCAGGAGGCACCATCAATATGCAAATTGCTGCCAGATAACTGGTTTCGCTGGTTCCGCCTTGGGAAGCGGCACCGCCGCCGCGGGGGCATCCGGGGGGCCCGGCGGCCCCTCCGCGCCCGAGTCCCCCCGGCCCCGCGGGGCCCCCGGAGCAGGGCTCGGCGGCAAGGACAGCGCTCCTCCGAGTCCCACGGGTTCCCTGAGTCCTCTCAGCCTTCGCGCTGGCTCACACGGCCTCCTTCAGTGTGTTCGCGGGCTCTTCTGCTTGGGCTTTTTTTTCGCAAGGGGTATCTGAGTGCGCTTCCTTCGCCCTGAGAAGTGCTGGCAGTTGGATATCGCCTCTCTCTAATTACGAGACGAAGATTTTCGCGCCTCTCAGCCCGCCTGAGAGGTGCTCCTAGGCATGGAGTAGGAAAAAGACTGGCTCATCCCTGTGTGGCATCGCAGACCTGCTCAAGGAAATCTGTGCACGCTCACATGCGGATCTGTATCCAAAGCAGACACCCAGGCCCTCTCTTTTCTAACTCAGCATTTGAGGGATGGAAAGGGAGCCACTGGTTTCTAAATTAAAATGAAACTGCAATTTACAGGTAAGCGTATGCAAAAGTACACGAGCCCAATTTTAAAAATCACAAAGAAACAGAGATCTCAGGTGGGTTCTGGGTTTGCTCTGCTGGCAGATTGAAAGCAGCACTGCTCATCACACCAACCTTCTGCAGGGCATTCGTCAAAACCATGGGAGTATTTTAAAGCCCCACCAAAGTAAACAATACAGCTAATTTATAAGCATTCAGATGTGCAGTAAATTTAGCACAAATATCCCTGTCAGTATGGTGGTGGCCCCATATAATACAATAAGACCCAATTCATACCTGTGATGGTCTCTTGAATACATAATATGCGTTTTTAAAATGGCCTGGAAACATATTCATATTGTAAAATCTAATGGTTCAGGTGGAGCTTTTACTCTTGATCAAATAATAAAATTGTTAGAGACCACTCTGTCATCCCATTGCTCACCAGCCTCCATGAGGACTGTTTTACGTTCCCTTTTAAATAGGACAGGAGAGCAAAAAAGGAAAACATAAACCACAGAAGAGTTACTACAGACATTGACTTTTAAGCCAGAAAAGCAAAAGAGCTGAGAAAGAAGCTCCATTCTGGGGGAATTGTCTTTGTCACTCTGCATCCATTGAGGTTTCCTGCAGCCAAAGCCTCTGGACGGCGAATCACATTAGGATAAGGCTGCACTTGCTAAGTCCCGGGGGCTGTCTGGGGCAAGGTGTCCTTGCTCGGCCTCCAAAATAGCTTCTTCCTGTGGATTTAGGTCTGCCAGGGAAGGGGACTGGTGTGGACAGACAGACAGAGCCTGTGGACAGCTGAGATTCCCTGTGGGATGGAGTGGGTGGCGATGGCCTTGTCTGTGGAAAAGGAATCTGAAGTGCAGACTAGTGATAGTAATGGTGATTACTATTAAAGCATGGAGATTTTCATTACTGAAAACTTCAAATAACTCTCCTGAACTATATTTGAGACATTTTTTTTTCATGTTAACTCCGGGTTTGATTGCTGAAAAAGGTTGACTGCTAGAAAAGGAAAACCAGTACAGTGCACAGCAGTGGGGAATCGAAGCCCTTCTTTACCAGAACCCCTGCCATATACGTACTGTCACTCACCTTCCAGACACTCAGTACAACCATTCAATCTATTGAATCAAGAGACTGTTTGATCTTATCTGCATCTGTGAGCTGACTGTCAACCTGCTTAGGCTGCATATTAAATCATCTATAGTAGCTGTATCAAGCTGGGATGATCTGTTAATTCTAAATTTATTAACCCTTAGAGTGCAGTCATCATGTTTAATCTAGTGTAGCCAGCATTTATTTTACAAGACTAAATCCTTCTTTAAGATATGGCTGTGCTGTAGGTTAAGGAATTGGTAACGTGGAGGAGCTGGTAACTGGGAAGAGCCTCACTTTGATCTCTGTAAGCCAGCTGACAGCACCGCTGCTCCGAACACCTATGTGTGTGCTCACGTCACACTCCTGTGTCTGGGATGCACATGTGTGTGGACCTAATGACATTTCCTCGGAGTTCTAGCTGAGATGAGCCAGAAAATGAGTGGCCTTGAACAATGTCTGAGCCCTGTGCTTCCAGGAAGACTCAAAAATCAAAGTGACGGCAACCACCGCAACACAAATCGGGTCCTGCAAGGAGCCACCACCAAACCTCTCCTCCAAGCTGGCTCCCTCTTCTCGGCCCATAACTGCGGTCCAAATCGATTCACAAATGTCCTGGGAGCGCCGAGGACCACGGCCACTGCAGGACACGCAGGAATCCAAGTGCTCCTCTCTGCGCACATGCAAACACACACCCTGGCGCAGGCAGGGCGACGCACACAGATAATTTTATACGGATACATACATCCGCATCAATATGTTAATCTGTTCGTTACACACATGCGTCTCTCCCTGCCCCTCTCTCCTGTTATCTATTATCTTTGCACATCGCCGATGGTATCAACATATTCACAGCTTTTATTTCAGTCGCAAACTGCTAGGCATGCTTCCTTTTTTGGTAATCATGTGCCCGGTATCTCTCTAATGTAGCCTAATAACAATTTTAGCATTCAGATGAAGCGATTTCATTCTGTGACTGCCTTTTCTATTAGATTTGATTCTGAGAAGCCCCAGTGGGTGCCTCGGAGGCAGAGATCTATCTGTGAGGCTGCAACCGATTCAATAGCAGCCTGAGCTAACCTTGACCTTTCCCTAGACCCTGCTCCATCTGGTGCCAGCCTGGTCCCCCCCTTCTCCTCCTCCTTGCTTCACAGTCAGCATTGATCAAGGCAGAATCGAGCGTCTCTCTCCCTCCAAGGGCTGGGCAGTCGTGGAAAGGACAGCACATTTCAATATATGGAAATGATTGAGCCTCTTATGCAATCATAAATCTACATACAGCCTCGTGATTTGGTATTTCATTCACCTCCAAAGATTCTCACCCTCCCTCCCACCAG
The DNA here is from genome assembly GCA_013397865.1 of Struthidea cinerea. NCBI lineage: Eukaryota > Metazoa > Chordata > Aves > Passeriformes > Corcoracidae > Struthidea > Struthidea cinerea. The sequence continues at coordinate 386,088 of VZTI01000016.1, read as the reverse complement.
CAGGGATTTATAAACTATAAGACAACAGCTTTCCCCAACACCTGGATATTATAAAGCTTGCTGTTTATCGGGAGTGAACGCCTGGCGATTTCATCTGATTCACTTTGTGGTTTATTTATCGCTCCGTTGTTTTCCCTGCGTGCCTGCGTTATTTTATTTTTTTTCGGGGGCTTCCCCCGCACAGCCCCGGCCCTCTCGGGCGGTGGCAGCGGCTCGGGCAGGGGCTGTTGGATGCCGCTGTCGTAGCCCCCGAGGGAAGGGGCGGACAGGCGCGGCTCGCAGCGGCCCCAGCTCCGCATCCCGCTCCTCTCCGGGAGCGTTTCAGTAGCTGGGAACGAGCACAGGCTCCTACAATAAATCAGCGCTCGCCACTTTGTCACCTTCCCACTTCTTTTTCTTTTCCCCTTCCCCCCCCCCCCCACCGGAGCCCCCCGGAAGCGCCGGGCTGCCCCTGCTCGCTCCTGGGGGGCGAGTCCCGCCTTAGCGAGAGCCGGCGTGGCTTTCACCGCCGAGGCATTCCGTGCTGCACCATCCCTCTGCGCTCCTTCCTCGCTAGGACGTGCACACACAATCAATAATTTTATTTTTCTTCCGAAGAATTCTGACGTAACCACAGTTTCTCACCGCATACCAGCCTTGAGATTACATAACCGATTATGTAAAATTATAATTGCAAGATAATATATGCAGACTCTAATTATTACCTAGAGTTTCCCGTGTAGCTGTAGCCAGGCACACAGCACATATGTTAAGAGTCGGTTCTGCAATATTTGCATAGCCAACACTTCTGGCTGGAGACGCGGTGTGGAAAAGGAATGGATAGATATTTGACAGTACATATGTATGAGAGAGATATATTACTTAATAGGAAAAGGTATCTGGAAATATATTCCTCTCTGTTTTGAGGAATTTGTTTTGCTTTATCTCCATGGGTAGTAAAAAATAATAGGAAGAAACTGTGAATTACATTGAAAAAAATAGATATATTCAATTTGTCAGTTTAATATTACACTTCCTCTCTGCAATGCTACAAAGATTTAGGACATTTCCTAAACTTTCAGCTCTAATCTGTGCCTCGGGTTTGTTTGGAGGACCTGCCACCACATGCCAGCTAAAAATGAGTGTCAATTAATAATAAAACCCACTCTTCCTTATTTCTGCACCCATATAATTTAACAGGTTTTGAGAAAACCACGGATGTAATGGTGAGAATTTTCCAATGTGTGCAATATTAACAGCTTTCATTCTAAAGCACCAAAACTTCCTGGAACAGAACTGCTCAATGTTTTCTCACTTTTCCCAATGGCCATCTCCACCTATTATTATGCACTTAAAATATAAAGAATATTCAGCTCCTTAAAAAGTGTGGTTTGTTCTACCGGGAACATAGTTGTTAGAAATAATCTCAGACCGAGGCAGCTCAGGTAAGCACACTATTATTTGTGGCCTGCAAAATTAGAAATAATTTGAAACAAGAAGTGGGAAAGGTTTCAGCTTGTGTTTTCCACCACGTGAGACGTGACCAGAAAATCCTTGCCACTACAACACAACAGGATTCATAAAGTCTCTGATTTCTGAGCAACCACATAACCTCTGCAGAAGTGCCTGAGCACGGCTTGTTGTTGAAAAGCACATTGTACTTATTAGTAAAATGTGAAATGGCTTAAAAAACAGTTTGAGCTATGAATTGCCATCTGCTCAATGGGGAGAAACAGAAAGTAACTGAATATAATTTTCTCACCTTTTTTTATAGTAACATAAACAACACTCCAGAACACTATAAACTTGTAGCTGTACCAAAGGCGTTGGTGCAGTTCATCGCGCTTCAGGTCAGGACTTTGTCCACACTGTTACACGCTGTTTCTTTTAACTCTCTGCAAATGCCCCAAGGTATTTTTTTCCCCCTATTAGGTAAAATGGCCTTTTTAATTTCAGGGATTAAAAGTTTGATGCCACTGCCCACATGGAAGCTGTCCCTGATACAGAGCTAGCCTGAGGTCTGTGCACACCTTGAGACATCAAAATACAGGTAAAGCAATGTACACAACTTGTTCTGGCTCCCTGTGTGGGAGGGGAAGGGGGAAGGGTTTATGTTACCCAGCTTTCATGTAGAATTTTGCATCACTCGTGTCCATCGCAAGAAAAATTTGTCTTTGTCTTCTCTCCTCCCCTGCCCCCGCCTTTTGCAGGGAAAACCTGAGGAAGCACTTGGGACTGCTTCCCTTGGTGTTGAGCTTTCCCAGCGCCAAAAGCACGTTCCTCCAGCGCCTGCAAACACAGTGACCTTCCCCAGAGCTGTGGGGGCAAGGCCGTGAACTCTGCTCAGAGCACGGGGAGGCCTCTGCCTGTCCCAGGAGAAAGGTCCCACAGCAGGGCAGTGCCTGCCCTGGTCTCTGCCGGGAGCAGGACTCCCTGTGAGCACTTAGGGAACCATCCGTGCTGGCAGCTGCTGCTCCACACAAACGCTACAACAGAAAGGACAAAATAACATCTTTTTGTTTTCTGCTTAGCTGGGGTGATTTCTTTGCTCTCCTTCAGCTTTATCCACCTGGGAACGCAGACTTTTTTAACCTGTTTGTCCCGTTTCTTGCCTAACAGCAGCTCAGCTATCCTGCCCCAAACACTGCTGCTACCACCTGTGGATTGGAGGGGAGAGAGTTCCTGGAGTCAGGGAGCCATTCAAACCAAATGGAGGCAAACTGGAAGATCTCGGCTTGGAGTGAGTTTCTCAAGGAGCACGAGGACAGAAGAGCTGTGAATTGTTAAATTCCATCCCACAGGACAAGCACATGTAAGACAGTAACTCTGCAATGCAGAATTTGTCTTCACCTGCCTGCCTGATGCTTTCTCCTCTCTGAAAGCCTGACTTGTCGAAAGCATCACTTAATAATAATACAAGGAGCAGCTTTTCTGCTCCCTTGGAACTTGGCAGGAGTATAAATACACAGTAAGGGAAAAGAGGAATCAAAAACTTAACAATAGGAAAGGGAAATACGATGGTGTAAAGTGGCCTGCACTCCTCATATTTTAATTTCCACCAAATGCCCCTAGAAAAGCTGGGCGCAGCAAAAGCCTCGAGATTGATATGCAAAGCGTGTGAGCTGGTTGCAATAGCTGCACCACAGCGCACGCCTAGGTGTTCTACACCTCACACACACATCACCCCCTAGGATTAAGATTCAAATCACCTGTCCTCCGTCACTAATAAAAATGAAATATATTAGGGGAAGTTTGAATTTGGTGGTTTGACAGAGCATGTCATGCCTCACACGTGAAAAAATGCACCGAGCGCACAATCAAAAAGCAGCTGCCCATTTTTGTGGCACTGGATTTTTCTGTTTCAGAGGGCAAAATGTGTGCTCTGAGACCAGGTGAGCCCTTAAACTCCTGTGGCCCCTGAGAGTGCAGTGTGAGGTCAGATCAGCCCTCACTGATTTGAGGAGGGAAATCCGATGTTTTTATGAGACTTGCAGATTTGCTTTCCTTTTTGAGTGTGCAGAACGTAAGCAAAGCACGAGAAGCAGCGCTGTACTTTGAGTAGCCCATCCCTGGTGAAGAAGTTGCCACAGCAGAACACCACCCTGGGGTGGAAGTTGTCAATATTGTCATATTAAGGGTTTCCACTGTAAGTCTAAGCCATCCTAGCCTAAGAGCCAGACCGTAAAAAGGCTTTCTGGAAAACAGTGTCAGCCAGGTAGATGAGCACATCTCCAGAGCACTGACGGGGTTGGCGGCTTTTTCAGCCCATCCTGAGTTCAGTTTTTCAGGAAAGCAAGAAGCCAGACAGATTTTAGGGTGGAAAGTGATAAGCAGCACTCCAAGTAAGATGCAAACAAAGGACAGATACTTGCATTAAGGAACCACCAGGCACAACAGGTTATTTTGCTCTGTAAGAAGCTTCCATTATTAACACAAGGATGGACATTACCAGTTCAATCCCTGTTGGAAACTGTGCCCCTTCCCAAATTGTGGGGATAAAACCGATGGAGCACATCACAGCTTCAGGTGCGGGAGATAGAAACATGGTAAAGCCTGTTCAGTAGGGATTCATGCAACAGACAGCAACTGCTTCAAAAGTTGCCCCAGCTTCCAGGAAGGATGCTTTAAGAGGCTGTAATTGATCCCAGATCCCAGGCAGCCTCTGGGAAAGGCCCCATGCAGGTGCACAAATGTGTCTCAAATCTGCCACCTCAACAGGTGGCCTGATGTTGGTTTCTGTGGAGAGGCACCATAGCCTCTGGGGTGCCCTTTTCCTCCTGAATTGCCAGGCTGGTGGTGGAGGAAGACAGAAGAGGAAGAACTTAATGTGCCACTTCTTGTGCCATGACCTGCAGATAGCGTGAGGACTTTGCTCCTCAGGACTGTCCATCTGGCACCATTCCTGAGCAATAAAAGCTCACCCACAAAGTATTTTAAAGCAAACAGTTGGTGTAATGAATACCTTAATACTCCTAATACAATACCACAAATAGTAACAACTATAAAAATACCCACTCGGTGAAAAGAGCCCAAGTTCACAGCCCAGCTCCTTCAGAGAGGAGGAGTTAGGACCCACAGAGGCTGTGAGTTTATATCACAGGAGGGTGACTTCCTTCCAATGATTCCCTGTGGCTAATCCAAGCACACCTGCACACCTTCCAGCAGAAGAGATGTTCCAGCAACCCTTGGACCCCAGTGAAAAGGTGAGCTAGCCACCAGAAATGGGAGTGTGTGCATGGGGGCATGGGGTCAGGCATCACATGTTCTAAAAAAAACTAAAAAAAGGATTCTACAATTTACCACCTTTTTTTTGTGTGTGTGTGATCTCTGCACAGATTCTCTCTCTCTGCCTTCTTCAAACTTAGAAAAGCAGGGCCACTGAAACAGCCTCAAGAGCCAAATACTATCTCTGATTCATCAGCACGCATCGTGCACAAGAGCAAGAACTGATTTCGTAAGATACCTGGAACAAAAAGTCTTTATCATTTAAGATCAGAATTTGTTTACCAGGGAACATTATTTAACCTGAGGAAGACAGGCAGAAATCTGAAAACCTGCCTTTAATTTATTCTGTTATGATCTGTATTATTGTTCTTGAAGTTCTCTTTTTAGGTGACTTTACAGTAAGCAGGCTTGAGCAACACAGGACAAGATAACTTTGTGGAGAGTTGGATCTTAAGGTCTGAATTCCTGAGTTTTATCTTGTTGCTTCCCAACCAGATTCACCCATTTTTTTCCTTTTGAAACTGTTTACTGTACAAATGTAAAATAAGCACTGAAACCAGGTGTACATAAGTATTGTACCCAAGGAATACTTACAGTACCCAAGAAAGTGTGCTGTGTGGAGGGTTTTTTTGTTCAGTTTGGTTGCTAGCATAGTACATCAATTATTTCATGCCATTTTATATCATTTTACCTTTCTGCTTTGGCCTACAATGAAAGCAGTATCTGTTCATATCCTTCTTTTAGTCAAAATCATACAGGTAAAAATAAGGTCTCTTACATTTTTAAAATTAAGTGTACCTTCCGCTAATCTTACATGTCTTTTTTTTTTTTTCATTAAAGCAAGTGTTGTTTGCTGTGTGTGACTATTTTGGTGAGCTAAATATCTACTGAAAACTCAAATCATTCACTGGCCTCATTTTCTCTAGCTGTTGCATTCAGATTAATAAACCTGTTTCCTACTTAAAATGAAAAGAGAATTCAGAAACGTTTAGCATCAAGTGAAAAAAGCAGCAAGAAAATGACTAACAGATACCGGGACATGGCATATTTATTTTGTCCTGTCAATTATTTTTAAAGAATCCCTTGCTTATGGAGGAAGATTTTTTAAAAACCTGGACTATTAAATAAAGACGTCCACAAACACCGGTTTCTTCATTTTTCCTCATTTTGGAGGAAGTGAATACCAGAATGCTTTGGGGTTTTTTTTACTTTATATTATTATACTTTTGCCAGTGCTGGAAAGAACTCACGTTTCAAGGGTCTCAGAATAAACCTGCATAAAGCGTTTATGACACTGCGGTAACACATTTATGAAGCCGAACACTCACGGGCACTTACAACATCAGGAAAACACCAATATCAGATGTTCTCCTCAACACTTCAAAGCTGCAGCCGAGTGCAAAGTTCCAGAGGTACCAGCCACTCCAGGGTCAGCAGTGGCTCCGAGTAAACGCGTTTGGAGGCCTGGACCTGGAGGTAATTTCAATGTGTTCTCATCCAGTCAAGAGCACACAATCACCTATTGAAAGTGTCTGGCTTGGAGTGCAGACAGATGGAGAGCACAGGGGTTAGTACAGCCAGGCCTTGGACTGACCTTTGCAGAGAGAATTAAATCAGTCTGACCTTGTTGTGAAGCCTAAATTATATCCATAGACCCCCAAATAATGCATCTTTAATGCATCGCTGCCCTCTTTTTATCAGCCTCTTTACCTCGAGGGTATCTTGTTTGCTAACTACTGATGTTAAATTGCAGCTATTTATGCTTACATTTGTGACCTCGGTGGACATCTTGTCACATTTTTCATGAGCACTTGAAAAAGTAGAGAAATATTTATATAGAGAGAATATATAAAACTGAGTTCTCGTTTCACTTAGACATAAAATAAACATTAAGAGGAAAAGAAACCTGGTTCAACTGTGGGGCGCTGTATTCATTGTATAAGTCTAACACAATAGTCATTGTATGATTCTGAGCTTCAATATCATCCATAACCTATCATCTGGACAGCCTGGAAAACAGAACGGTGCCACGTAATAGGATTTCCAGTATCTTACAAACACCTTTTCTTCTCAGATATTTTTAATATTTCAGGATTTTTTAAAATTCAAAATAGTGCTAAGAACAGAATAACCCCTGTGACACCTGTCAGTTTTGGTAATACAGACCTCTGGACAGAAACAATACCGAGTCCACAGGCTGGAATCTCGACTGGAAACCAGCTCGGTTCAGACCGGGAAGCGTTTAATTGGTGCTTCTGTTGACTGTAACAGCAGAGGAGCCCAGTGGAAATTCAGGAGAACTGCATCCATTCCCACCGCCTAAAAGGCTCCGTTTTGTGGTTTTCTGCTGTACCTTAACCCATAACAAAAGGTGCTTCGGAAAAAAATATTTTAGTCCAGGATGTTGCTGTCCAAGTACCATTATTCTAAAGTGCATCGAGTTCCCTTTCAGCTTCTATTAATCAAAATAAAACTGATTTAAAGTACAAAAGGAGCAGGGTTTTGTTCCTCTGCTGTTAGTTTGGGATCTTGGCTCTGCCACCGGCTGTCTTTGCGATTTGGGCGAGTCACCGAGGCCTGTGACAGGGAATCCTCTGGGAATCTCCACACGGAAAGCTGAGACTTCGCAGGCCGGTGTGGTCCATCATCCGCAGGTTTGGCACCACACCGCTTGCGTGTAGGAACACTCTTCCCAGCAGCAGTGAGCTGTTAGGGTGGCTCACCCAATTCATGGACTCACTCCAGGGCTGGCCCTGCCACCTTGCTGACCTCATCATCCAGCTCTCTAAGCCAACACAAAAGTATTTGCTCTCTTTTGCCGAGAGGGTTTTTGCTGGTTTAGCAAAATGCATGGAACGAGCGAGGGGAGAGGAGCAGCAGCAGCAGCAGAACAGAGCACGCAGCTGCAGGGCGGAGAAGAGCAACCCAGTGCAGCACTGATTTAAATCAGCTGCACAACCACACCATTAGATTAAACTGCTGATGAAAGTTAAGTTTGGTCTAATCCTTGGCACCGAAGCAGCTGAAATGCTGGAAGACGATGCTTGCTCCCAGCTTTATTCCTTACACTGAGAAAAGCCCAAGCCATCAGAACTCTATTTGCATCACTAAAGAGGCGCCCTCCAGGGTGGGCTACAACGATAACGCTCCTCAGATACACTGGTATGAGCAGTGCTTGCATGCTGAAATAAAATTAATATTTCACCTCTTCCCTACGAGATTAGGCTGGTTTTGAAATAGATAAAACAGGGCACACTTCATCCCAAACTGTCCACTATCACCTCCTCAAGAAGCTCATTCCTTATCCCAGAAGCGAGCTTTGGGATCAAGTCAGGCACTCAGCATCCTGCAGATCCCTCACTGCCGATGCAGGCAGCAACCACCCCTGAGTGCTCTGCCTGTGCTGAGGGAAACCTGGCCACAGAAAGTTACAACTGTTGGTCAGAAGCGCCAGCCCTGGGCACAGGAAGAGCCACAGCTGCATGCAATGCAAACTATGTGGTGTTATTTTAATTGGGTTTCTTTGGCTCACAAGTCCACAGGTGCTGCTGAGAACCACGCAGGGATAATCTACTTGAAAAGCAGAGGTCAGTGCAGCCCACGGAGCTGGGCTGTTGGCATTTTCTGCCTACAAACATGCTAGAAATCCCTGAAAATGGAAGTTTCACATTGCCAAAAGCACACAAGGAGAGCATGAGCACCAGGCTCAACTGTATTGCTGCAGATTCTTCCTGATATTTTAAGAGTCTTCCAGATAAATCAAGGTTCCTGTATTTCAAGGGACAGAAACAGCAGCTGACTACAACAACAACAACCAGTCAGGGTCTGTCAAGTCCCCCGAAACCAGGGCTACCACTGCAGCCCAGGTTGGAAAAGCAGCTCCCTTCTAGCAGCTGCAGACTTTCCCCACCTTCTAACCTCTGACAGTTCCAAGGTCGTCGAGCCTAATCCCAAGCTCTCACAGCTGAGGCAGCAAAATTCAGTCTTGCCAGCCCTGCTGAGAAGTCTTGCTCCAGCTCTGACCCCAGTACTCTTAGTTCTTCTTCCTCTTATATGTGGTTCCCTACAAGGTGTATGGAGCAAGGAACAGAGCCCCCAGGAGTTATATATGCCTGTGTTTGTCCAGTCATGGAAGAGACAATCACAGGATGGAATGGACATAGGGGAGAAACAGACCAACCAAAAAGGCCCGTGTCTTCAAAATCATTTAATCCTCCAAGGCTGCAATCTCCAAAAAATCAAGTGTGATCTAAACAGTCATACAGAATACAATGAGTACAAACTACTACCGACGTGCTTTGTCTATACAAAGCGAAAAAGGCAGTGATAATCACTCTCTTTGATTCCATGATCTGATTCCTGTGTTACCTTATTTCTCAGAAACTACAGCTCTGCGTACCACAACATGCCTGTCAAGATGTGGATTTACAGGTTACACTGTAGTAGAACCTGCTGGTTTTCAGCTCCAATCGACATCTGCTTGTCGGTACATGCCTGACAGAGTTGCAGTCCAGATTAGGAAACATTTGTTTATGCCCCAAAATCCCCGACATATTTTTCCAGCTATGTTCCCAGTGCTGAGCTCCACGCCACTCCAGCTCTCTGGTAGTCAGCTCTCACACTGCTTCCTGGTATAAAATTGATTAGAAGCAGCATGAAATGTTATCAAGCTGACCCTCGGGAGGCTGGGCCCAAAAATAACAGATGGGAAAAGTGGCCTTTTGATTAAACTTTCAATTGCCAAAAACTGTGCATTTCCCCTCACCGTGCATGTGCACACACGTAACTCAAGAGAAGTCTGTGCGAGCTGCAGACACAACAGAGAGCTTAGAACGGGCCTATTCTTAACAACACTGGTGTTGCTGAAGTCAGCAGGACACTGGCCATCAGCTTCAGCAGTGGCAGGAAAAGGGTCCTTTGTTCCACTTTTTATTTCACATCTCTCTCTTCCTGGTGTCGCTCAGCTGATCCCGGGGAGAGGATGCGAAAGTAACCAGAGCAGGCCCGGGCTGGCTGCCCGTGACACAAGAGCTGCTGGAGGGGGTGGTGGCAGCTGCTTGGGAAAGCCATGCAGATTTTCAGGCATTCTCTAAAGCCCAGGCCGAGATACTTTCAGGGTGGTGCTGGGTAAGTGCAGTTCATACTTTTCCAAGGTCAAAAAATTACCAAAAAGCTCTTCTGGTAAAATCCCGAGAGACCCAGGTTCCACTTCAAGGAGACAAAGGAGCCACAAAGGATTTTGGTGGGAAGAAAAACGACAAAGAAAGCAGCACATCTTCATGTACGCCTATACTGATATGAACCTCTGATAATACAAATCTGATTTACATATTCATATATTTATATGCCTGACTGTTCCCATTTCAAAGAGTCTTATTGCCTAAATTGCTGCAGAATAGCCAGATGTAAAGGAATGAGGGAAGGACGGAATAGCAGACCTTGGAACCTGAATTTCCAGGCCTCGGTAGCTTTGCCACAGTCTCGTTTGCATAGGTTTTTCACTCTATTCTAGAAGTGCCAGCTTACTTTGAGCCACTCATACATAGAGCATCTATGGTAGAGATTAGTAACAGAGCAACTTGACTAGGGATTAAAACATAAATGTTTGTGTCTTCAGGCCCAACATTTAGAGCTCACCCCTCATCCACATAAAATTGGCCATATCTAGTGACAGGCCATGAGCTGCTGCCATTTTGAGAACAACATATATCAAAACTGATCACTGCTTTCCTGGACAGTTCAGTGCTGTCCAGACCAGGACCCGCCGCTGTGGGGCTGGGCCTGGGCCACAGCAGGACCCTGTGGTTGCTTTTTTGCATGTCAACAGAGCCACAATCAGTTTAAAACTGGTTTTGAGGCCTACAGATGAATGACAAGAGCAAGGCATTGTTAACAACTAATGATTACTATTATTCTGAAAACAGGGCTTGAGAGGAGCTGGCAAGAGCTAACACGATGAAGAAGATACACATTCATCCTACCTCCTCTCATTCACACTTCTTTCTCTCTTCTTAGAGGATTCAAAAGCACCTTTATGTCCCAATCCCAGCTGTAGTTCCTCAAAATTTGAGGAGGGCATCTCCACTGCAGCACCATCACATCTTTCTACACTCATTTTCTCTTTCCCCACCATGTCCAACCACTGAGTTTGCAATGTGTACAACTAAAAAAAACGCTTCCAAAAGACTTATTTAGTAATTCTCAAGGATTACCAAGTCCATTATGGTGAGGGTATTTGGGAAGCAATGGAAAGAAAGAAGAAGAGTCACATGTGCTCGGTCGGGCACGTCTGCCTTGAGCAGGGAGTCGGGATGCAGTCAGGGCAGCAGGATGCACCTATGTGGAACCTGCACACCCACAGCAATTTAAGGTAATCTTTTGGTCACCAGGTGGAGACCCCAAGTACACACTGGTTTAAGATCAGATTTGTGAGAGGCAGAAATTGGAATCGCATTCTAGGCCTGTTGTTTAACATTCTACGTATGCGAGATAGAGAACGAAAGAATAAGAATTGTCTTTAAATCCCTGCTAAATCATGCCCTGCTTTCTCAAGGCAACCTCGAGCTTTAGTAGTTCAGACAGATTCTCTAGCTGACAATTAATATTAATGGGTAGATTTCACAATGTGGCATTATCACACTGTGAGATGGGTGGGCATACCATCTGGGTTTTGGCAGGTATTAGATGTAATCAAAGGGATTACTCGGCTCAGGAAGAAATAGAAAACCTTGGGTTTGTTTAGGCTTTTTCTTCTTTTGTTTGGATGCAGCTCTAGGTGCACTTAGCTGTTTTCGCCTTGTCCTTTGTTTCTTGTGATGAACGCTTCCGAGTTTACACGGGGAACTAGAGCCAGATAACCAGCACATTGTGTTAGTGGGAGCGAGGACCGATTTGCTTGAGAGCTCTCTCTTTCTCATGCATTGTTGTTTTGGGATCGATTGGCAGCTCGTTTAGGGGTCCGCTGCTGCCTTTTAGAAGGTTAAGCTGAGAATTTAAACAGTGAAGGCACTAAAGGCAAAATATATTTAGATAATCAACCAATCGGACCCTTTTCAAGATAAAAGCTGAAGAAATCAGGTGTATGAACAGATGCACGCAGAGGACTTTGTCCTCATCTTCCCACAAAGCAAATACTAAGTGCCAACTTTCCGGGGGGAGGGGGGAAGGAAATTCCTCTCCTTCCCTTTTCCTCCTCCCAACCCAGCCACAAACAAGCCCCCGAGCATCAGCAACACTAAAGGGAGGAGATTAAGTTTTAAACTTTGGGAAAGCTATTGATTTGGCAGTCTTTCTCCTCTCCTGTCTGTGCCCCAGCTGATTGTAACTAAGTAATCCTCATCAATCTGTGGTAATGCAGGACCATGTTTATTGCTGTAGTAGTTAAGTTGTTGTTAATTTTACACTAAACGGTTGTTATGATGATGAATGAGTAGCTCGGGCTGCCACCCAGGGGACTTCAGCCCGTACAACCGACAAAAGGGAGATCGTAGAGGGAAGATCAGGGAAAAGCCAGAGCGCCCACCCGAGAAGTTTTTCCGGGACCTTAAAAAAAAAAAAAAAATTAAAAAGAAAAAGGCAGAAGCTGATCTTCAGGTTTATATTTGAATTTGGACGCTGTGGGGTAAAAGGTGCTGCTTAAGTGTAATTGCAATTCTTTTACATACTGGCTGGGATCAAAGAGGGGAACGAAAGTACAAGTGATTTCCCTTCCCGGCCCGGCAAAGCAACTGATGGGATCCTGCCCAAAAGCATCGCGCTCATTAGCTCTTGGGAAAAAAAACCACATATATAAATTCACTCCCTCCCGGGGTTTTCCTGCGACGGGAAGGTTCGATAATGTAAACTGGAGGCGTGAATCAGCGGGCAGCCTCTTTCACCAGTAGCCCTTTCCCGGCTCGGAGTCCCGTGTACCCTTCTCAGCCCCGTCCCTGCCCGGGGCCCCATGTCCCTGCCCAGCGCGGTCCCAGCCGGGGGTGCCGTGTCCCCGTCCCTGCCGGTGCCNGGCTCTGCCGGCCCCGCTCCCGCCGCGTCCCGGGATGCTGACCCGGCCCCGGAGCGCCGGGAGGGCCTGCCCGAAAACAACACGTCTCCCGTTGGGTTTTTCTCGCCCGGGGATGCCGATGGTGGTTTCCAGCCCCAGCGGTGCTGGGAAGAAGTGCCCGACGGAAGATGTGTATGGAACTGTCGGAGCAAGTCCAGAGGAGGGCAACAGGATGATTAGAGGACTGGAGTATCTCTCTTACAAGGAAAAGCTAATGGAGTTGGGCCTGTTCAGCCTCAAAGAGACAATTTGAGGGGACATCATCAAAATGTATAAGTATCTAAAAGGGAGGGTGCTGAGAAGATGGACCCAGACTCTTCTCGGTGGTGCCAACCAATAGGACAAGAGGCAACAGGCAGAAACTGATACCTGGGAAGTTCCTAAACCTAAATATGAGGAAAAACTTTACTGTGTGGATGACCAAGCACTGGAACAGATTGTCCAGAGAGGGTGTAGAGTCTCCCTCACTGGAGGTACTCCAGAACTGTCTGGACACAATCCTGTGCCACATGCTCTGGGATGACCCTCCTTGAGAAGGGAAGCTGGACCAGATGCCTCACTGTGGTGACTCCCAGCCTGACCAGTTCTGTGACTCTGTGCCTCCCTCTGTTCACCAAAGGCCTGCAGGAGGAGAGGCTCCAACAGGCCACAGAAGAGTTACAAATGAATGCAGCCACATCTCTGGGTCAGAGCTCAGTGTGTCAGCGGAACAGCAGAGGAACCTCACTCAAGAATGAAGAATTAGATCTTGTTCTCCCAGAAAAGAAAACAGTCAGAATCCAGGCTGTTACTTCCAAACAACAGCCAAACATGTGAAAGATTAAGGATGTAATCAGAAGGTAGTAATCAGTATTGTCTTCTGTCCCCACACTCTAGAGATGGAAAAATATAATAACCAGACCTCCCAAGCTCAACAAGAGCAGACCTGAAGGCCTAAAGCTCAAGAGAGACTTCAGCTATTTTCAGATTACTCTAAAAAGTTCTCACAAAGCCAGGAAAGGATAAAACACCATCCATATATCTACTGCAAAAAATACTGTGTCCACTTTGCCCAGAGGGTGCTTTTGCCTGCCATGACAGCACCTCCATAGCTCAGACTCAGCATGTGCAGGAGTCCCCTAGTTCTGAGGGGTGTCCCATAGCAGTCTGGGACTGCTGGGATCACAGTAAATAGCTCTATTGCCAGGTGACATCCAGTGTTCCGACATCAGGAAAGCAGCTCAAGTCCACGAGAGTCAGAGAGGACCAAAAGACAGCATTTCAACTTGCTCTGGCCTTGGCCCAACTCCAGACAATCCTAGGCTTGCTCAGTAAAGCTCCTTTGGCTTTTCTGAGAGATCAGAGCTGGGCAGCGAATGGTTCAGGTTACACTTCAACATGGACACCTGCCCTAGAGCCTGACTTACCTGGATGAAGGCCAGATGTGGGTGAGTCACCTAACGAGTCCTCAAGAGCCATTCTCAAGATGTTAAAGTCTTTGTTTCCCTATCACAGGAAGTAGTAACACGTGAAGCACTGCTGGCACATTAAACAATAGCACCATTAATTGTGAGAACCTTTGGCCATGCCAGGCATCCTACTTTTCCATGGTCATTAGCATCTCCAGACTCTTCGCCTAGTAAAACAACAATCCCTCTCCAGCCTCTTTGCAACTCAAACAGGACTATTACATGAGTGCTCCAAGGGCTGGGAGACTCCTTAAGCCATATCTGGTTATCATATAGTTTCCATACCTATAGTTAACACTAATTTTGGCATAAAATTCAAAGCATCACATGGTAACCCTCTCCAGATGCTGAGACGTAACCATGACAGACAGGATTCTCTCAAGAAAGCCAACACAAAAAAGTTCTAGATAGCTCTGGAAGCTCAACAGCCCATCACTAATCCCTTGCACATCCAATTAGTATCCATGCTGAGTAGGTCAGATCCATCTACATGAGATTCAGAGATGCCTGTTACATCATCACAAGTATCAGATGAGTAAAACACTCCATCTCAACTTCAACACCACAGTCCAACAAAACTTCACCATAAATTTGGATTGCAAACAGCAGATTACCTTGCATCCTCTTGTAATTTACATAAAACAACAGAATGTGCCATTCTCCAGGAGAACAGCAAGAAGTATTGTGCTTATGTTGTTTCAGACACTTAGTTCTTCATGGACCTCCCCGCTGTGCTCAGAGTACCTCACAAATGGCAGGGGCTCACCCTTGGGCCCTGCCATACGGTCTCAGCCACCTGCCTGGCTCCACCTGCCAGCTTTATCTCGGAGCAGGAGAGGACATGTGACAGGCAACCTTTGAACTCTTGCTCCCCAGACTGAAATAAGGCCCCACCTCATCAAGTGCCGAGCAAAAAGACAACTTCTGCCACAAACCGCTTGTGATCCAATGTGTTCCCAAGGCAGTGGCCAATATTGACTTCCTGTTATGATTAGCGGCAATTGGACTACTGAAAACAGACAAGTGTATCAGCACCCCTTAAAATTAATGGGCAATAAACAAAATAAATGAATGCCAGTTCTTCCTTATTGACATGGCTGTACCTGTTCCATGCATGCTGTTCCTACCTTCCGTTCCAAGGGGAACGCAGGTCCTGTGCCACGTCAGATCTTGTGCTACCCTAAACTGTAAGGGGACACACAGAGCAATAATCTCTGAATATATTCAGTCATCCAGCAATGGTGTTTTTGCAAGCAGCATGGGCTGGAGCGCACAATATCCAAGTCTTTCCACAGATCTGCTACTGCCTTTCAGCATTGCTTCGAGCAATTCACTCAGCCAACTGCATTTATTTCCCTCTCCCCAAGAGACATGTTCCATGTATGAAGCCAAAGGACCCAATTCATGGCTACCCTTGTGTAGGATAGGGTTCCCTGCAGGATTATCCCCTGTGCATATGGATACACGTTCCCATGTGAGACTGAGCCTTTTGCCAAGGTCTCATGTCAGTGACTGGCAGGAAGAAGAGGCTGCTGGGTGGTCCTATCCCTAAATTATCTGCTGACTGCTTCCCTAGGGACCATGGCAACTGTGGCACAGACAAGAGAATCCCTAAGGACAGCACTGAACTGGGTCACAGCCAGCCACTTGCAGAAGAAAAAGGGAGATGTCCTCGTGTTGGCATGGGGATGAGGTGCCGTCCCTCTTCTGTAGGAGCCAGAACCATCTCCAGTCTCAACAATCTACACTCTAAATTAAGGGCTACTATCCATGAGAAGAAAGGAAAATAAAAGGAAGCAGCAGCAATACGAAGAGACTAGGCATTTATTCCTGGCTCACTTGCTCTTAATGGAGATAACAATACCTCACTCCTTGACAGCAAAGCAGGGAGACTTAATGCATGGAAGTTTGCCAAGTAAATTGAGATCTTTGTACAATAGGCACTTTCGACATGCAGAACTCCTGGCTTATTAAAGCAAAACAAAAGCTGCTCACCTTGAGGAGTGTTTAGAAATTAGGAGCCACAGTTCCCCATGGCACAACACTCCACAGGATTATTTAAGCTTGTGCACATCCCAACAGCAATGCTTGACTAGATAAATATCTAACACCAAGGTGGAAAACAGTGAGGAAGACACAGGATTGCTCCGTCTCTTCCACACAATTTCCCAGCATTCTCCAGGACCCCACTCTGCTCCCTTTGAGCAACATCTGAGTTTCAAACAAGGCACTGCATTGTGACCTTATCATATCCTTACATCCAGTAAAAATGTACATATGAGAGAAGAAGGGTTGCACAAAAGTGGCCTACTTAGAAAGGTCCCAGAATACTTTTTGTGTAATTTTCTCCTCAGTTCCCCATCCATCCCTCCCTGCTGAAGAGTTAGGTAACCTGAGCAAGAGCAGCGTGTGAATTGATTTGGAGGCGATCAGCGCATCGGTGTTCAGCTCTGGCCAGCTGCCGTGTCTTTGATTGTCTCGGGATCGATTTGCACACCATTCCCACTCACCTGCCAAGTCAGATGGAGAGGGAACAATGAAGTGAAAAGAAAATTATGTATTTGTAGTAGACATCTTCACCTCTCTCCACATTCTCCCTCGGGAGAAGTTGAGGGACCTGGACTGATTTCAGTGCTTTTAGCAAGTGTTAGAAGAGAAGTCAGTACAAAAAAGGGGACAGCAGGGATGACCTTCTTCCCCCATTCCCTTCGACAAGAACCACCTACAGTGTAAAAGAAACTAATATTTGTGCGTATAACAGAGGCAGAGATACAACAGAACAGGGTTTTGGCTGATAAATAAATCTTTTACTGTTCTATGGTCTTGCGCACCAGTCATAGATGATACAGTTTTCTATTTGCTTACACCTCATCTAAAAAGGGGACTAGAGCATTCCAATATACAAGTATTTCAGATATCTGCTCTACCAGTAGCAATGATATTTCTCTTGCATCACATGTAAAATTCTCTAATACTGGATAACTCCAACTTAAGCGTATCCCATTCCTATAGTCCTTTTTTCCTCCCTCTTTCTTCTTCAAACACAAAATAGCATTTAACTGATTCACTACACCTTCATTCCCAAAACCTTACACAGATTCTGACAACATTTTTCCAAAAATCCCTCCAGAAAACTCCCTTTATGGGCAATAGTCAGTGACTCTCAGAAGACCTGGTTTCATATACCCCTTGTGAAAATGGGTGTTAGGCTCCTAAATCAACTGGAATGCACTACATGTGACACTGAGCTGGACAGGAAGACCTGATGCCAGGGGACAGAAGCAACCAAAGCAAATAGATGCATAAATGAGGGAAAGCAGCATTCTGGGCTGTTACACAAGATGCTTCAAAAGCAAGCTTGGACTCAGAAAATTCTGTGGACTGCTGAAAGTAGGAAATTATAATCCAGCCAGTGTCACACTCTACTGTCACATATTTTCTTTTTTCCCTTATGCATCTACTATTGGTCACCATCAGAGACAAAAACATTGTGTTAGAAGGGAGTTTGGTTTGACATTGGAGAGACATTCCTGCACTCTTTGTCTATTGGGAAACTTAATTTTCACAACATGTGTCAAATAGGTGTTATTTTTCTTTCCTAAAGAGTTTGCAGAAACAGGCAGAGTAATTAAAGGTTACACTTGCAGATACCATCACTATTATAGCTATTACACAATACAGTCATATTATTACAGTCACCACAGCGTTGTGTTCCTCTGGTTCTGGTTTTATCAGCTGGAGACACTTGCTTTCTAATTTCAGGTACATCACAGGCTTCTAGTGAATCTGGGTCGAAATGGCCATCTATTTAAGAGTGGTGGGTAACCTCTGCTTTGTTATCCTATTTTCAGAAGAAATCAGCTTACATTTAAGCACTGCCAAAAAAACCAGCCTGGCACCATAAATTGACCAGCAATTTACAGGGCCTTTTGGGTGACAGAACCTGCAGAATGAAGAGAAACTCGAAAAACTGCAGAGCTATTCAGGGTTCTGTAAAGGCCCTGCCCTCAGGAACCCAACCCATCTGTGAATATTTTTCTCTCCCATTTACAGAGATTTAGATAATATAGAGAACTTAGATAGCAAGCTGAGGTATCAGTATCTAGACACAGGTGTCCACATTTAGTCAAGTGACTCCCATCCTTTTGTGCTCTTCTAAAGTAATTGGTTTCAGAGAATAAAACATTCATCATCTATCTCCAAGGAACACATCACAGTGACCCTTCTCTCTGCCCACCTTCTCCCTTCAGGCAGTTCCTGATCCCTTCCACCCCATGCAGATTATGAAAGTAATGTTCCTTTTGCCCCAGCCATTTTACTCTGTGCTTTGAATACCTCTAGCATCTCCTCTGTGTCATCGCATCATCTTCACATGCCTTGTTCTGAGCTTCTCCCCTCTGCTTAGTCATCCTCATTTCCTACTACTGAGCCCCAGCACTCCCAGTTCGGCTACTAAACCACCATCAGCCTCACACACAGAATACTGCACATGCCCAAGGGTCCCCTCCCACCTTTGCCGCCTCCATAAACTGATCCTGAAGGCCCTGTTCTTCCTCCACAACATAATACAGGACTCACTGCTTTTGTGACATCCGTGAGAAACTGATAACAAAGCTGATAATGAAAATGTTATTGACTATTTAGGTACAATCAGTCCATATTACAAAGTTTATTAACTGCAGGTAAAATAAAGAGCAACTGGGCACAGTGGTAAGTGATTCTGAAGGTTTTATTTTTCATAGATAAGAAACAAAACTGTGCTAAGTATCTATGGTCTGAAAAATTAAGCTTTTTAAGAAAAATACACCTGGATATCAAAGATATCTGAGATGACCCCACAATGATACAAGTGATTTTGAAAGTCTGTTACAGAAACAATTTTTAAAAGGGGAAAAAATAAAAGAAAAATTCACTTCAGGTACAACCTTTACTCCATTGCTTATGTGTCATTTATGCCTACTGGATTGAGTTGCAGACACATGCAGTAGAAATGAATAAATCCTGAAAGCTTATCAAAAATAGATTGCCAAGTCATGACTTCAGCTTTCCTCAGTTCCAGTGGATTGTCAAGTATCCCCTGGGTTTTTACAGAAATTTGGAGAAGAACCTTGTGAAGAATAACTGACCTGAAGACAAAGAAGACTTTAGAGGAGGCTGGAAGACAAGGAGCATTTTGAAGATGGATTCTGATAGAAAATCCCTGAAGACAGCTGGCTCAAAAGGTGAAGTGTGGTCAGCACTTTTCTCCACAACAGGACGCTGCTGCATGCACCCACTAGCACACAACTTCCTTTATCCTGACAGCTGCTGGATGCTGATACAGATACATATTTAACGTTTTCCTCAGTTCAGCATACTAACACTAGGCCTTACTCCACCTTTTGCTAGAGGTTCAGCAGAGGTACATACCTGGAAACGTTAAAACTCCTCTCTGAATCCAGTCCTGCTGTGAACACAGCAATGTGAAGAACGTGCAGTCACACCATGCTTGCAATCGTGGGGCTTCTCTACTGACACACAGTGGAGTGGAGTGGCACATCAAGCACTGACGCAAGTGTCAAATTAGTAAGTAGCTGCATAAACTTCCTCCATGGCTCATACTAGAGCAGATATTTTGGTGTATTTTAGGTGCTCTACAGAACAGTTATTTAAAGAGTCAAGGTTCCAAGAAATGCTCTGTACCATATGCCTTTGTTTCCTGCCTGAGAAAAGAGGTAATCCTTCCAAAATGAAAAAGTAACTATGCCATTCTGACCTTGACCTCTGGAGCAGAAAATAGTTCATTTACAAAGAATCAATCCCATCACACGCAGTTGCTTTGAACTCTGTTCATAATACAGCTCAGTGTAAAATACATCAATTCTATCAAACAGAAAAAAGCAAACATGGCTGGGTGAATCATGACGGGTTGTGAAACTGGAGGAGCTCATGCTATCCCTCGGGATAAATAAATATTCATCGATTTCCCCCTTCTGGTCATCTCCAGAGGGAAGCAGATTGTGATGTGCTAGGAAACTCCAAAACCAAGAGCTTCTTGCACACTCCTTGTCTTGAGAAGGAAAAAGACTTTGAGAAATCTTGCTTCCTCACTCATAGTAAAGACACGTAGCCTGGTGGCCACTTCTGTGTATCTTGTATCAAGCCAACTTGGAACACACCAGGACATCAGAAAGAAATTTCCAAGTCCTTCCACTGCTTCTATGCTGGCTTGTTTCTCAATGCTTCTTGTAAAACTACTCTGCAGATACTCTAGTGGAAAAACAGCTTGGAGCAGATAATTACAGGGGCTGGGAAGGAAGGGATGGCTTTGCAGGGAGAGGAAGTGAGCTCTCCCTTTTTTCTATACAGTACAACTGGCCCACGCAGCAATATCTCTCTCCCTACTGATGTGGCTATGACTGATGCAGATCCATTCCTCTGCCTTCAGCCGTGTCCACACTCAACAGGCAGTGCCTTAACTGTAGCACAAAAGATCCTGTGAAGACAACTGGGCCATTGACAGATTCTTCACAGTCCAACTGAGGACAGTGCTGCTGTGAACTCTTCTCCCCATCCACTCCTCTGCCAGCAGAGGAGCTCAGATGTTCACTTCCTAACACATGACAGACAAAATCAGCTGGGTGACTTCAAACCAGCTCTTTGAACTGGTTGAACTAGATTGGTACTTTTGCTCGACACAGAAGAGAGACTTGGTGCTGGTGTTGATCAGCAGCTGGGGCATTGTTGCCCTTGACCTGCAGAGAGGGAGCCCAAAGAGGGCATCTCACCATGGCTCTGCTTTACTGATGGACATTAATCCCCTTCCACTATTCCTGTGAAGGAATAAGGATGGGCAACGTGGAAACAGGGCACTTTTTGCAGCAATGTTTCTACCTCCACAAGTTATATCTTTCAATTATTTGGTTTAAAAATCCCACTGCATTTAAACTGCTAAGCTCTC
Source organism: Struthidea cinerea (assembly GCA_013397865.1). NCBI lineage: Eukaryota > Metazoa > Chordata > Aves > Passeriformes > Corcoracidae > Struthidea > Struthidea cinerea. The sequence continues at coordinate 364,955 of VZTI01000016.1, read as the reverse complement.
TCACATTTATGCACACACATCAGCCTTTGAGATGAGCTAACTAATAGAAATCACAAAATCTTGCTTTAACAGCCTATTTTATGCTGTAGCTAATTAGCATTCACTGTTCTTTTTTAATTACAACTTCAAATACAATTTCTTTGTATCTTCTTAAGTTTAAGGTAAACTTCTGTGGGGTATGGGCCAGTTCAATAGAGGTTCACTGCAAATACTAAGTATTTCATGCACAGGGAAGAGGCCACAGAGTATTTGTGCACTGCTCTACCTCTTAAGGTCCACATAACATTAATTATGAATTATGCAGTTCATGAAATCTGTGTCACAGAAGTTACATACTGTTGTTCCTTAAATTGATTGGTGCAACCCTGACAAGGATCTAATTGAAATCAGTCTGTTGCTTAAGGTTATCTGGATGTTTTGTGTGCTGTGCCAAACCATGGCTTGTGAGCTCACCTTGTATGATACATACCAATCCTGTTAATAATACCTAGCCTTGCATCTTAAACCTATGATCCAAACCCATATTCGTCATCTGCGAATCCAAGCAACAAAAAAAGTCAGATATACATACTACTCATTATTCTGTTTTTTTAAATATTCTTTGAGAAGAATCAAGGTTTTCAAACTGGACACCAGAAACGGGTATTCATATTTATCATAAGGCAACTGACATATAAAACTTATTTCTTGTATGTAAGCAAAAGTTTAAACCAAAGATTTTGGTAGTTGATTTATAAGTCCTGCATGGGGAAGCAGCTCTGGAAGCAAATGAAAAGCATTCAACTCCTCTCAAATCTCCCTTTTTTCCATTCACCTTCCACCGTCTTCTAAATAAGGGAATGGGTTGAGATCTTAGAATAGACAGGGCTGTAAATGCCCAAAAATTCTGGATAATTATTGACTGAAAGGGAGCAATTGCTCAGATTACAGAATCAGACACAGATTTGCCTTTGCTGAACACAGTAGTTTGATCTCAAAGAGACTGGAGGTCAGTAGATAGAAATATGTGGAGCCAGGAGAAGGATGAAGAAAAAGAAGACAAACCTAATCTCTAATCTAATCTAGGAATGACACTGGCAGAGGTAAAAGTCACATGTGACTAAACCTCAAGGTCTTCTATCAATAAGATCAAAAAAGCAGTGATGACCACCACTGAAAAGTGCAGGAGAATAAAAAGGCTGAGATATCATAAATACAAGTCCACACATCACTGATGTGCTAAATTCAAAGCCAGGAGCTCCATTCTTCCTACTTGGTGTATTTTGTGAGCCTGAACAGCATATTCCAATTCTATGGTGCCAGAACTTTTTTCCCTTGTTTGTCTGTGAAAGAGAATCTTCAGTTCATGCCCAGAGTTTTAACCAAGGCAGTGAAACCTACCCAAGTTAGAATTTCAAATAACAGCCAAGAAATGAAAACTCTGTCACCTACCTTGGGATGTTGGTACTAAAGCATAACAATGGCACGTAGGAGGTCAGCATCAGCTGTTCTGCTGACAGCGTTGTAACAGATAAAATGGGACAGTGGTGAATAGCAAAGAGTACATTTGGAGCTGCAGCAGGGAAAGAAACAGAAGGAAGGATGGGAAATATGCCCTTTTAGCACCACTGTGTATTTTCCTACAGCACAGGGCTATAACGAGGCTCCAAACAGAGGAAATGGGTCTATCACTGGAACAGCAAGTGCACCGAGATGTCTTTGCAAACTCCTTCCACCAACAGCAGCAGCGCTCTTGCAGACTGAAGGATTGTTTCACATGTACACACTAATGTACAGATCAAAACAAAAACCCACAACTAGATCTTCTCCACCAGATTCCTTTTAACTTGCTAATTTAGGCAGATCCCTGCACTGCTAAACCCTTGATACCCTCAGAAGCGAAGGAAAACAAACCAAAAATACCTACATTTTGAAGTCTGAGTTTGAGGCTTGTTTGGTGAAAATTGTAACAGAGTTTTGCTGTTAATGACACTTGTGACTGGACTAAGGTAGATGCATCACACAAATTCCATCGTGCTCTGCCACTGAGAGGTCTGTACATGCTCAGACTGAGGGAGGAATGTTTCACATCTGCATAGCTGAGCAGAAAAACTCAAGGAACTCTAGCACTGTTTGAAGCAACTAAGGAAATAGGCTGATACTGACTTCTTAAAAAAAAAAAAACAAAAAACCAAAAAAACCAGTTGTGTTTGCCAAGAAACTCAAACTTTAAAAAAAAAAAACAACAAGAAAAATAGAAAGATACTGCATTAAACTTAGTTCTATTTTCTGTTGTTAGAATTCAAACCTAAAAAGTACTGGTAAAAATGAAGAGCTGATCTCAGCACTCAAAAAATTCAGAGTGGGGGAAAGGAGTACAGGAAGGGGTGAAGTGTAGGTCAGAGGATGGTGTCAGAAAAGCAGAAGTTTCTGACTGTTTATAACCCACAAGCTGAAAAGTGAGGCCTGTAACAAAAGCTCTAAGAGCAGATGATCTGTGAAACCAAACCTGCAGATAACAAGATAACTCCTAAATCACAATCTAACAACTGTGGAACTTAAAATACATATTAAGGCTGTCTTTACAGAAGGTGCTTTACTGTAGATTGACAGCGTTGAGGACACCAGTGCTCACCACACTCCCTCTTTGCCCAAACCTCATCAGGCCTCAGCCCAAGAGCCTCTGGCTGCCAGTCCATTAGTGCTCTTCCCCCATGGAATCTACAGCCAGGATGTAACCTCAATCCAGAGTAAAACAGAGTGAAATATCAGCTTGTTGAAAACTCTTCTCAGCGCTCAGCCATCCATCAGCAAGTCCATCTGCCTTCAGCCACAAGTGCAAAACTCCCCATTTTCTCCCTTATCTTTCCATCTTGTGGTATTTATTTGCCAAGGCCACTTGGCACATTGCAGTAAGGTGTCCTCATGTCCCTGACCTCCTCCTGTTTGTGCTTCTAAGTGTGACACCATTTCTGATCACCCTCTGGTTTCTGCTGTCATTAAGGACAGTCTCCTCAGCACCACTCCAGTGGCACCAGCAGAGGCGAGCTGTATCAGCAAATATAACCAAGAATGGATAACAGGAGGATAGTTTTATGGCTGGGAGTTCTATAAACAGCATATGTCATAACTGCATTAGAGAGATGGACTTTAATGGGTTCACCTTCACCCCATATAACTGCTCGATTACATCACCAGTAACAGCAAGATAACCACTATTGCATAGTCATAACAGCCCAGTTTAGTTTTTTTTTTTAAAACAGATACACAGGAATAATTAATTTGCAAAACAGGACTTCGAATTTGATTCGTGAAAGGTAGTAACAGGGCTCAAATCAAAGTATAGTTTATGTTTGCCAGCAGCCTCTATAACCAGAGACCACTATTACTGTGTTTCTGCAAAACTTGTCTTTTACCTCCCATTGCCAAGCAGGTGTAACTGTCACTTAAAGAACGTTAATTAAGATAGATCCAGTGTGATTTCAGAGTACTTTTTGTCTAAGCTTGATAAATTTATCACAGACAGCCTTAACAATACATAACGAGTTATATCTGCACTTTCTGCAAGTCTATGCAATTAATTTTCTATTTGTGAAAGGAAATGGAAAATGAAATATTGTGCCCTTTCTAATGCAGAGGCAGATGTAATGAATGGCTTTGGCAAACAGTTGTCAAAGTATGTTAACTAACATCTACAAATCTTTTCCTTCCCCAACAATGGTTTTAGGGCCCAGGATAATTCACTTCCTTTTTTTGTCATACTGATATGACATACTGAATCCACTGTATCTACATAAAAGAAACATAATTGAATTCAAGTTGCAAACAAATTGTCTTCATCTTTTAGCCACTGGCTTGAGAGATCCCAAACACAGATTAAAATCCACAGAGCTGATCTTTTCAGTATTCCCACTGGAGGACAAAAATCTGGTAGGCAAACACTTGAACAGAAGACTCCCCAGTTTTGGAAGAGGCTGCTGACACACACTGATCACTCTGCTTCCAAAGGGAACAACCACTGTATCCCGCACCTCTTGTCAGCACCCTTTCTTTGTGTGAGGACAGGAGTATTCACACTCTTTGCATCTGGACTTTAGAATTGGTTTCAATACCTTTAAATCCTTACCTGTACTACTAGAAAATATCTATAATACTCTTGCAAGTAGAGCATCCCACCCTGCTTCCAGACCGTCAGACAATTTGCTGCAGCTCTCCATTATCCCATTAATGCAAATAGTGATATCCATAGGGCAGGACAAAAGAGCTTGTCTTCTGTTGTCTTCAAAACATGGGGAATTATTCACCAAAACCTACATGAGTTTAATCTTTTAGTTTGCCAGCTTTAGGCTTCAAAAGGTTAAGAAGCCCTAGGATGAAGATTACCGGTAATTCCTTGAGCTGGGCCCTTTGGGGCACTCAAAGAGTCTTTAAGGGCATGCTCACACACCATTCTACTCCTACTATCAGATTTCTCTTTTATTTGTGAACTGGGGAAGCAGAGTATGGTTTCAAAACTTCAGGTTCTTTCATCCTTTTAACATGACAAAGTCCAGCTAAGTTCTCCAAGCAGCTTTGACTCTGGCTTTTCCTACCCTTGGAAACCTTGCAACTTTCCTAATACTCTTAAAACTACTGCTTTTAACTTTTGGACATGTGTGATATTAGTGTGATGCAAACCAGCCAAGGTTAAGTGTTTGGTAAAGCCTGAAATAGTTTAGCAGTCAAGGAAAATAACAATGCACAAAAAAAAGGCAACACCAAACTGCTTGTAGGTCATCAGTGACAGCACTAAGCTACAAGAAGTTCCCTAGCATTACACAAAAGAAGAAGGCAACACTGCACCCACAAAAGCAAAATTGAAATGACCCAGCAGTACAACCACCATAGCATTCAATCTGCAAGTAGACTAAGGAGAAAGAACACGTGGTGGAAAAACTCCTGGCACAGAAGCCACTGTTTCACCTGAAGTCATGAATGCAACAGCACTCACCATGGGAGAAGTTTATCCTCTCATGGATTCCTCAAAGCCTTCTGATTTTGCAATGCTCAGCCTTGCACTACCCCGAGACATGGCACTGCCTGGATACAAGCTGTTCCACAGGCACAGAGGCACTCCTCAATAGGGAAGGCTCCAGAACTGATCAGGCACGAAGTGTATAGGCATTGGTGGCATTTCAGCATCCTGCCTGTCTTTCCCACAATCAGTAGCATCCAGCAAGGATACTTCTAGCATCAGAGCAATGCAGCATTCACATCCATTTCCTCAAGCAAGGAAACAAGAAGTGAGGGAGAGCCCCTGGAGTAATCAGCCACCTACTGTTTCAAGTACTCCCTCAGGAAATTCAGATTCCTCATCTTCTCAGTTTGAGCAGACACACAAACTTCATTCCTCCATACTTCAGGTGATGCCATAACCACCTCAGCCTCCCCTCTGAAGTCCCACTTCCACATTGTATAAGTAAGGTCGACAGTAGGGGCCCCTAGAGATCAAGGTTTGGGTCCCTAAAAAGTTTGGGGAGCAAATCAGCCATGTTTTTGCAAGTGTTAAGTAGAATACAAGCATCTTCAAAGACATCACCAGCCATACACGTGCACACACCCAAAGCCCCAAGCCCAGAAAGGACTGACATCTCTCTGATATTACCAAAATGTTTCTGAAGTAGTTGATGTTTCCCAGGCATGTTACATCTGAAAAGTAGAACAGCCTAGCCAATAGAGCACCTGCTTCACCAGGCACCCATCACATGAAAGAAAAACTGTGGGAGCAATAAAATAAATGCCAAAGGCATCACTGCTAAAGCCACACAACCCACAAGCTGGATAAGCAGTATAAGGCTGCTGAAAAGGTAGGTAATTGTTTTGCATCATCCTGGCCTCTGTACCCACCTGATTCCTTCTGAGAGCCAGGTAACAGCACTTCTGCATAGACACAGAAGTTGTGCAAAGCTTTTGAAAAAACGCTCATCAAGAAACACTACCTGACTTGGCCAGAGCAGTCTCAACACTCACTGCCAAAGGCACAGGCACAAGGTATTGTGGAAGGACAACAGTTACCTCACAGCACAGTGAGCACCAGCAGATGCCAAGGAATGCCATGTGGGAACCAGCCTGCCACAAAGGAATATTAATGTCATCAGCAAAAGCAACCAGCAGGATTTCTGAAACTCAGAATCAGAACTGGGGGTGTGGGCACAGGAGACAGGATGGCAGCAGAGGTGGCAGAGCACAGCTGTATCCTCAGGCATTTGCTAGAAAGCACAAATATGGGAAAAAGTTACAGACATTGAAGCTGGAAACAGCTACGAAACCATGCACAGCCCATCCTTGCTTTTACTGCAGGAGCCACAAGCTGAATCTGTAAAGCAACTCAGAAGATACCACTGCTAAAAATGCAGCTGGGCCCAGAGGTTATGAGGGTTTGTTGACACCATCTTTTGAGTCCTTCGGATGCAGATGAACTATTGGTACGAACAAGAGACAAAACTGTTAATTCAAGGCAGCACAACCTTCACAAGGAACTGGTGAACAAGGACACCAACCACAGGATACTACCACATGAAAAAGGGCATTCAGTGAAGCAGAACGTGGGCTCGATCCCAGTGAGCTACACAGCACTGATGTCAGAAAATGCATCTATCCAAATTGACTTTCCTAAGTGTATCCATCTTTCTCTCAGGACGGCTACTCAAAAAGACAGCGACTCAATGTGAATGGAGCAGGGATGAAGTCATATATAAGACAATCAAATCACAAGGCACAGATCATTAAAAAGAAGCAATCCTTCTTTCTACACTTCCAGGGTAGTGGCCTGAGTGTGGAAAATAACAGATGCTGTATGCTGGCCAGGCATGTCAAGTGATATCAACGTCACGATGAGTAAAGATGAGACACACGAGGAAGTGCAAGCAACAAAAATGTAGCTGTGAACATAGATAAAGCTCCTAAGAGACCCTGAAGTAAAACAGGAATGAACCTACCGGCCTTGTATTTAAATGCCTTCACTATTGTAAGCGACTCTTTTGACTGCTGAGAACTCAACAGGTAGTCTTTCATTACCACAATAATCACCATAAACATGGTTCTGTACATACAGCATCCCAAACCATGCAGCTTCAGAAATACATTTTTGGTTACCAAGAAAAGAGAATTCAGCTCCACCACACATCAAAAGGTCAAACCAAATTGGCAAGTTATGAACAGCAATGACAGACGAGTCATTTCAGACTGCAGAATATCTCAGAAGGCACTGAGCAGTGAGAGACCTGTGTTAGAAAAAACAATGGATGAAAGAGAGGGAAACAAAAATGTGCAACAGCCAAAAGCTGTCTAGTCTGAAAAGACAGCAGCCAGAACTAAAACCAGACACCACTTATTAAGAAATTGTTTCCATTGCCAAATCATGCACTCCTGAGTAGTGCTTTGAATAGATAAACTCTTATTTACATAACATGACTATGGTTGCATCTTTCTCACTGAAATAGCACGTATGTTCACACACACCTTATATATCAGATGCACACACAAATATGCATGTGGAAGTTAGTGAACAATAATTAGTGAATTAGTGGGAAAACCACCATAAGCCAATAAGCTCATAGCATCTGGATACTCTTTCAAAATCCCCTGGAGAATAAAGTCAGGACAATGTCAAATTCATAGGGAAATATCTGACTTACCAATCAAACAAGCAGACGCCTTAAAAGTTGAGCTCACTTGATGGGTTTGTGCATTCAGATGTGCACACACGTGATGTTACAAGCAGGACAGAAACATGATAAGTTCCATAAGCATGTTTACTTTTTATCTCTGATAAATACAAAGGAAGTGATTCAGACTTGCCCAGAAGGCAGGGATTCGCCTGACATTATAGATGTCTGTGGTTATGTCTAGGAGCCTTCAGACAGGTACTACTTGTGAAAGAAATATTGAAGCCAGCTTTAAAGTATTGAATTCAGGCACAGGTACCAGACTAGCTGTGGCAGCCTGGAGCTCAGCAGGGGCTGATTTATCCTGCTGGAAAGTAATCATTGTGTAATTAATGGAAACATCAGTCTTTATTTTAGGGGGTGGATGGTAAATCTACCACACAAGTTGTTAACTAAACTATATGTAAGTTTGTTAAATACTTATATTTTTTTGCACCAGCACAAAAGGATGGCTTATTCTATTTGCAGAAACGTTTTTCAGGGGAAAAAGTGACTAACAGACCATGCTTACGTGACAGGTCACAAGAAGCAGGTTTCGTATGCTGAGACAAGAGGGGAACTCCACCCTGCACCCTGAGCTTCCAGTCTTGGGTCTTAACCTAATGGCAAAAGTCCTCAGAGACCCTCCCAGAATTACTTCCTCTTCTCTGGTAAAATAAAGCCTCTGCTTCTCTTGGTTGCTCTATCCTTTTGGGACACAGTAAGTATAAACATCAAATGTCTTTAAAGTGCTTCATCTTCTGCACAGGGAAGGATTAATCCCTGAAATTAATTTTACCAGCAGCATCTCAAATGAAAACCGGGAGCACTGTCTCCACCAGAACTGCATTCAGAGCAGCACAGCTATTGATTTAGCTCAAATATGTTTTAATGTAACATTTGCTTTGTTAAACAAAGCTCAGCATCTTGCAGTTAATGGCACTGGCCAAACAGCCTCAGTCCAAAGATGCCACTATCTGAGGTGAAAGTACAGCTGCATTGTCACATGCTGCTTCTCACCCAGCGCCTGTCTGCTGAGGAGCCAACACAGGTCATCTCCTGATGGCTACACGACTTACTCCAAGTCTGCTCAACTCTTTCTACAAAGCACTGAACCAGGCCATGTAGTCCCATCCAAGGCTGCTCACCGATGTTCCGACCAGCAGATTTTGAATTGGCTCTTGCTCCCCACAGAGCCGTGTTCCTGTATGTTCTGGCACAAACCAGCTCAGCAGCTGGGCATTACCAGCGTTGCAAGCAGACTATCACACTAATGCCCCGGAGACTTCAATGAGGTGGGCCACAGCCAGCTACTCCAAGCCTTTCTCAGGGCACCCCATCTCAACAGGCACAATTGCTTCTTATTTTTGAAGTTGACATTCACCACCACAGATGTTAAGACAGAAACACAAATCCAGCATTTAAAGCATGCCTATACAACACCAAACAGCCAAAGTATCAACAACATGCTGCCTTTTTATCAAGACATCAGTCATTTTAATTGCCTTACACAGTGGAGTTCTGGCTACCCACTTAAGCTTCTGGACACCTTGGATAAGTATTTAATGACACCAGTAACTCAAACAGGCGAGCCTATCCTTCAGTATTTCCCTTCCTATCATGAGGGCTCAACGTCCTTCTCCCCCCAGCCCACTGCAAGGCATTCCTTTAATTTCTTTGGGTCTTTACAGACAAGATGCACTTCCAAATAATGATTTTGAAGGAGCAGGAGAACCAAAGTAAAACAAGTGCAAAAGCAGACCAGCAAATAAAGTATGAATGTTTTAGCATTCATTCAAAGCCATAAGCGTATAAAGGATTTGGGGAATTAAGACATACCCTTCACACCAAGGATCTTCAATTTAATGCAGACAAGTTATAGCAAGAGTTGACATTAGAGAAAGGCAAGATGACACTCCAGTGAGATCATCAAGGACTAATGCTGCCTTTACACTGGGGCAGATGGAAGACTGGGATGTTTAAAATCCCTTCAAAATACTTTCAAGTCAAGCTGTTACACGAGACAGAAACAGTGCAGGTAGGAATATACTATGTGGGGTTTTTTTTCAGGTACATATACATTTCAGACTGGACTTCAGCAAATAGGAGGTTGCAGTGAAGAAACTGATAGACTTAATAGCAACACAAAACCCAGCACTAGATTTCTTGATCAGGTTGGATGGGTGTCAGGGAAAGTAGGGCAAAATATTCCGTTAACTTTCACTTTCACAATTCCAGGGCTATTCATCTTTGAGAAATGTAATAAGTTACACAAATGTATACAGGTGTCCACTTAAAATGACCTGTTTTGGAACTCCCGTACCTTAATATTGCAACTACATATACAAACAAATGCTATGTGGGTGATACAGGATCTTCAGACCCACAAGGAGAAGGACAGTAGTCAAAGTGTTTACATGAATTGAACAAAGGGTCAAAGAAAAAAAAAGGCAATTTCATTTCAAATACATCTAGGGCTTTCTCATTGGGCCATGAAACTCACAGGTATTAATCATGAAAATAAATGTTCCTTGCCCCTAGGTGCGACACAGTTCTTACACAAGAGAAATGACCAATACAACTCTTTCTCTGATCAAATTACTGCAGATGAAATGAATTTTAAAACAATATCCCGGGTGGATTATGCATTCAGCTACTTAAGAAGAGACTTTGTAAGGACCCCCATTTATTACTTTGAAAAGCCAAGCTAGTTGCTGCCAATAATTAAGGCACAGTCTTATTCACATCTCACCTTAAAGGCTTTGGAGCTGAAGAGCCTATGGATAATAGCCAGCTGCCTTATTGTACCTCACACTTTGCTTTGAAAAGTTTTGGAACAAAAGTAAAACCAAGTAAAGTAGATGGTATCATTCATCAGCACTTTATTATGGGGACTTGTTATAGGACAACAACAAATGTTTCAGACATTGCCTTTTAAAAAAAATGATAGAAAGAATCCTATACATGGGTACTTACCTATACATTATATATAATCTCACAAAAATAATAAAAAAAAAAAGGCAGATGTTTAATTAGCTCTAGACCCACAATTTAATAGGATTTCATTTAGGCTTGGGCTTCTCACGAGTATAAAATGAAGCGTGCGATGTACATTTGCAGGATTAGGGCTCGTAGGCTGATTGCCAGACCTACACTACAGCTCCACCGGGGTTGCGTGCAGACAGCGTCTCACACGCTGCACCCTGCACGAGCAGCTCCGACACCCAGACAAGGCTTTTGTGCCACTCAGCTACCTCTGAGGCTGCTCCCTTTGCTCCGCTCAGCCAGCCCAGGACATGGAAAAATATCCAACAACCACAACTCACATTCCAAAAATGTCAGGGGTTTGGTTATAAACCATGATAAGAGCAGCCAGTTAAGAAAAGAGGGTATCTTTTCTACTTGAACTGTACCTCTTGAGCTCTTAAAGCCTTAGTCATTGAAGCTTCATTATGTTTAAGACAGATTTCAAGCTTTCCTGTACAAAATGAGAGCTAGAAAGTGTAGAATGAAAGCTCTATTTTCAGAAAACTCACTGAACTTCAGTATGAAAAAAACCCAGACAAACAAAAAACCCACACATGGTTGGAAATAAGATCATGAGCAAAAGAACTACTGTTCTTTAATTCAGAGTACAGCTCTATACCCTTTCCAGCTCCTCTCAGCACTGCTCCTGGCCTGCCTTTCCTCACGATGTTGTACATCCCTGACCTCCTCCTTGCACCTAGAACTGGCATTTGTCAAATCCCACAGTAAGACATCCTAGGATGAGTTCAGCTGCCAACGTGAAAGCTTTTCTGCAGGTTTAGGTTCTTGAACCTACTTAAGTTAGCATAAGACAAGCTCCTGTGCCAGTGTCCAGGAGGCAGGGGGGAACTTCAACAGCACCAACGAGAGAGGCTTCAAGTCATCTAGAATCACAATTACATATAGCCACAGCCCAGCAAATCCAAAGCCACCACTATTCAAGTGTCCAGCAGAGTAATTATCCACCTAGAAGAACATTTTCAATTTCTAAAAGGTATAGAACCAAGCTCCTCTTTCAGATGTGCCAGAGTAAATCAACAGCAGAGCCCACGACAGCAGCAATCTGTTCAGATCTACCTCAGAGTAATTGACAATAGCTTTTGGCACAGCTGACAAATTCAAGCAGGACAGGGTTTTAAAACCACATCTGAAGTTCCTGCTGCAAGTGTTGCTATATGAACTTCTCAGCAATTACAACACCACCTCAGTAATTACAACAACTTATGTTTTAATTCAAGCCAGTCTCAATTAAGTGGCAATTCTGTGGTAACATGATTAATACCCAACAAGCAAGTAAATAGTTTCTTACTAATCTGTGTCCACATAGCAAAGCCATGAGCTAAGCAGTGTTGGGTGAACTCTGAGACAGAAGATTTTCAGGGCAGTGAGAACCTGATCCATTTCTCCCAGAAATCTTAAATCTATTCTTTTAAAACCCTGACCTAGGGAAAGCACTGCAGGAGCCATAACCAAGTTCAGTATGTGGCTCTTCCCTGGACAGAAGTGACAACACAACACCAAGAAATTCTCAAAGCAAGAGGTATCACTGGGAATATTCAGCTGGGCTTCCAAGTGGTATCAAAGATCCACAAGTAACAGCAGTACAAAAATGATGGAAACTCATGGGATACTTCAGAGTTGGGATAATTCAGGCAAATTCCAGTTTGAAGAATTAAGATTGTACTGATTCCAAATAACCACTAATCAAATGTGTTTCATCCTGTCTGAAGTTGGTAGAGCCACACAGCACCATTAACCAGCTGCATGTTTGGGTGTTAGGTGACATTATCATTCTACCCCACTTCTAGAGCGTTCCAGGATTAAAAAGCATTATATTAATGAAGAATTTTCACTTAAAAGAGTAGCAGTGACAGCACAGGGGGGAATGTTTGTGTGTGGTCTTCTCATCAGTGTCTCCTTGCCTTTTAAAACAAGGCAAGCCTTAAAATTAAAAGGGTGAAGAGAAAAGGACAGAAGAGTTACAACACTGAAGTGTTCCAAATAAAAGGAAAAAATGGAAAATGGTACCAAAAGGAGTACATGAAATTAAACAGTGAACTTTTATAGACAATCTATAAGAGAAACTATATGACGATCTACAGAATAATTAGTTCTAAAGTTAATTCATATGCTTATACAGCACTAAAATATAATGTGGCTATTCCTGGGGGTTTTCCATTTTTGCTAACTTTTTAACTAAGGACAAAAAATTTAAAGGCACATTAAAATTATCATCTATCACTAAATTACATATTATACAAATGTAAATGTGATCACACCACACTTAAATTCTTATAACAATAAACTATTCTGTTTTCTTCCCCCTGACATTTACAAAATTCATTTGGAGGAGTAGGATATACCTTACAGAGATTAGTGATAAATCATGTATTTTTAATGAATATCAATAGGAGAAACCCCAGGACATAACCCACCATCTAATTTGATTAAACTGTGCTTAAGGCAACACCACCTCTCTGGCTGGGGAATAGCACTATAATGACTTTGTGAGCATTATTGCAGGCTGTTTTAATGATTTAATGAACTGACTCTATATTTAGTTCAATAGCCTTAAAATGATTAGTGTTTAAGAAAAATTAGCTCACTTTGATCTGATTCTATTTGATAGTAAGTTTAAATAACCTAACCCTTCAAAACACAGTGGAAAAAAAATTCCTAGAATCACAGCCAGCTAACTGCTAGAAAACATTATGGCAATCATTAATAACAGTTCATTTATGTTTAGCTACAGCATATGGAATGACATACTCATCCCCCAAGATGGGACACAGCAGCATATATTAAGTTGTATCATATTATTTTCCTGTGGTTTTTTTAATGTGAAAAATCAACCAAGAAAAAAAAATTCCCCCCTGTATGCTCATGAAATGCAAAAAATTTTTCCTTCATCAACGGTTCCACTTAAGAATTTTAACTTGTGGGTCCAGTGTATGGTTCTGCATCATCTAGAGACTGGAAAACTGTGTTGGGATTCTGGAGGCACAAACTATGCGTGATGGCATTAGTCAGTGCTGGCAAGTTACCTGAAGTGCTTAAGCCATGAATGCAACACAGTCATGCTGCTGAGAAAGGGAAACAAAAATATGCCACAGTGCTAAAAATAACACTTCCAACAGGACGTTTACAAAATATGGAACTAAGTTGGAGCTGAGTTTCTGCAAGGATGAAGGCAGAAACATCCACTCTGCAGGGTTCTCTGCACTTCAGCTGTGCAGACACTGTGATTCTTTTGTGATCCAAACCATCCCTGGTATATCACATCAGCACACTCCCTACACCAAACTGCTAGAAGCAAGACCACAAACATCCAAAATTATAACCCACTGTGCAAATTCAAAAGCAGGCACCCAATTCAATCAAGAATCAAACCTAGATGTCAAATTCTTCTCAAGAAACAGCGCTAGCAAGGAGTTCCTTCGCTGGTTGTAACAAACACCAAAGGGGAAGTGCCAAGTACAAGCTAAAACCAGAAACTAGTGCAAGATAGCCTCAGACCTTGTGTTATGTTTTTCCACTTTCCTTTTCTAACACTATAATCATGAACTGGCCCTTGGGTTTTTAGTCTTAAGCAGTTCACCTAGCCTTTAAAGTGAGCTCCAAATTGACAGGCAGCAAATACCTTCCTCTCCCCAGCGAAGAGGTGCAAATGAACTTGTTGCCAATCGACCCACTGTCATAGCCAGCAAGTTGCAACAGAAATCCAGGAGCTGATCCCATCACCCCAATGAACATTCTTCCCATGTCCTTTTACAACTTGCCAGATTGTGTCCCTCGCAAAGTACAAGAGTTCAATTTGCTCAAAATTTCTTGGTGGCGTTTATCCATACAAAATATGTTTGGGTACATCCAGAACGCTCATACTGCTTTTTCTTACGGCTATTCCTCTGTGTCTCAATGCTCCTGATTTCCAGCCATCCATCAGGAACTGCAGGCCAGGTTCTCCCTGAGGTTGGCTTTCCACATTATTTTATGTAATCTGTGTTCCTAAAGTATTTTTCCCAGACCTCTTATTTTTACTGTGTTGGTCACCCTTCACGTTCAGTGAGTACTTTCCAATGTTTTATGTTTCCTGGAGAAAAATCTGAGACCACCACTTTCATTCCAGACTCACAAAACTTGTAAATAAATTTATCACCAATACATTCAATTTATATCAGGATTTTTTTTTTTATTCTGCCAACTCTTCCTCAAGCTGAGGACAACTTCCAAGAAATTCCAGCATTTCTAACTTTTATTAGAATCTAATCTAGAACCTAGTTTTTATTTTATTAGAATAAAATAATAAATAACATTCTGTGGCAGTGACACTCAGTAAAAGTTGTGTGTCTACCCACATGTTCCACTTAAATACGATCTATCATCAACAGATTATTGTGTAGCAGATAATAGTTATCATATATGCAAACTGGTATCTTGGTAAGAGTACAATTACTCTAACTCTGCTCTGAGTTACAACATGAAACATGTCAAATAGTTCAATAAGGCACACGTTATCCAAATGACACACTCCTATTACTAAAGCACTGACAAATTGATTTAATTTTCCCTTTCTGTCAAAAGCTATGATCAGATTGACACAGTCCCATGGAACACTCCAATTTCCACTAAACTGCATTTTCTACCAGAAAACTGTTCCATTAAAAAAAAAAAAAAAATCAGCCAGGTCTAATGTGCCTGAAGTCTATGCAATTAAAAAAGTTTCTAAATATAGCTTTAATCATGGCCGACCCCAATCTTCTCAGAAGTCCTTGCCCTCTAGGCCATCCCAAAGGGATGGGAACATCCAGTAACAAGCCAAAAGTCTCATGACAGTGTATTGACCCCATTTGATATTTATCTCTAGCCATTTGTGAGATCTTCCCATGAGCTTAATTAAGCTCATTCATTTCCACAAATTGTGGCATCCTAGAAAATATCAGACTTTCCTTTGATAGATGAGATTCAGATGAGGAAGTCTTATGGGAGGCAAGGTGTCTCTCAGGCTATTTGACAGAGTAGCTCATGAAACAACTTATCCCTCCCCTCCACAACGGTGAAGTGGAATGCACGTAGGATTGTGCCCTGTCCCATGCAGACCACAGCAAAGAGCCACTTGCTACAAACTGGGAAAAACTCCCCACATCGTGGAGGAGCTGAGCCCTTTAACTACAGGTGCAGAATTGCAAAGCCACAAAACAATTTCTGTCCTTCAAGGTGATGTTTAGAAGGAAAAACTCTTGCATCAAGAAGCAAAGATCTGAGAAGCAAACAGGGTGAGTGTTTCTACACTTGGCATTTGGGTTTGGCTTCAAGTGTCATTTCCTACGTTATATTTTTCTATTTGTGCTATATTTGACTGCCCTTAGGGAATTTGTTTGGTGTAATAAATCCCATTTGAGGGGACACTGTAATAGCCTTCCACTGTGCAAAAGGCTCTGCTGCAAAAACTCACTACTTATCCCACACAGATAATACAAAATACCAGGTAAAGATAATCAAACATGAACAGAGGAAAGCAGGAAGACTCAGTCTTTATCATAATGGCTTTAAAGGGAAGCCAGACAAACTTCTGTCTTGAATAACAGGTAAAATTGATCCTGCCTCAGGGCAAAATAATAAGCTAGCAAATCCCTCAGAGTTGCTTCAAGTTGGGATTTTTTTGTTGTTTGGTTGTGAATTTTTTAATTTAAGAAAATCCATGATAACTGCAGGCTGGAAAAAGTGTCCCTTAGTATCTTGTAAAAACCATTTCTTAATATCAAACATAAGTAGGAAAAAAAAGAAAAAGTATTTCCCTAACACAGCAAAAGATTTTTTTCAAAAAAATCTACCTTTCATTTATTTCCCACTAAAACATTCAATCACAAGGTATAAGCTTAAACTTTGTTCATTACATACTTTTCTCCCACAAGTGTTTTCCTTTACAAAGCTGCTTCAATCTAGTATGTGGCCAGCCGAAGACCAGTGCTAATATAACAATATTTTCATTTCTTGAGTATATTTAAGCACTTGGTTTACTTTGGAATCTTGGTTCATAATTCCTGTGATATCCTAATTGCTCCATTTACCTTTAATGTATGTGCACAGAGTCCATACCAAGGAGTTCAGGCACTTCATGGAAAGGAAGAGCATTTGGTCACCACACTGCTACCATCATTCCTAATTTTTCCTGCTCATTTAACACCTTTTCCATTGTTTAATGCACATTGAGCACCAGTCTCATCTCAGCTGTGCTACCACCATTACACCTCATCTAACCTGAAAAACATTTTCATCTTGGGGTCCTTCAGTTCATCCAACACCTCAAAGAAAAGTTTTTTTCCACCCTTCATATCTGGATCATGAACTATCTTACTACTGTAGCACAAACAGAGATCTGTTTTCTCCAGTACACAGAAGTTCAGGATTTCCAGTGCTTTTGTTGTTCTGAGGTTACAGCGAAATCTATTTACCAAGTTGTGTCCCTGAAACAGGACATCACCAGTGGCACCAAACACAAAATGATACCCACGTGAAGGCTCTTTCCCCGCAGGAGTTAATGAAGTCATTTGTAGCCAAAACAGCCTTTATTCTTTAATGTTTCCTTTTTCTAGAGATAGCTTACCTGGAAAGTGTAATGGATGTAAAGCATCCCGATTTTATACTTTGCTTTTTTATTATTTCACTTCAACAAACTCCAAGTGGCAAGATAAAACATTTCATGCAGATGAAGGTACTTGAGGAAGCTATCTAAAAATAGCAATGTTTAATGTATATAGTGACTAAAAATAGTCCCAGTGTCAGCAGGTATTGAACAGCTAGAGAAAAATCTCAGCCATAAGGATCTGTTTACACAGATACTTCTGTCCCAAGACTGAAGAGTATTTAAAAAAAAAACCAAAAAACAACAAACCACCATACAAAACACATCTGTTTGGGGGCTTTTGTTTTGTTTTTTTTCCAATTACTAATATATTTCAGGACACAACGTGGGTGCGACAGATGAAACCACTACTGAAGGGGCAGGTGTGAGAAATAGAGCAAGAGAAGCAATTTTGATGCTCCATATCTTGGCCCCATACCTACAAAAATAAACGGCTTGTGGACAGCTAACCTCAGGTCAGCAAAGCTTCCACTATTAAGTAGTTCCAGCTGGTAGGGATTTCCCAATTCCCCACTTACAAGAGCCTCTCAAATTACCGTTTCAAATTCATGCAGATCTGGGATTCCAGATACAGATTTTAGAATAGCAACCAAAAAAATACTGTACCATAACACCAAAAAATCCTAACTCGGGCTGTAAGTGAAATGACAACAGCAATACCTCCAGAAAACGACGTGCTTCCTATATGAAGCTTTCAGGCGCGAGGCGCACACAAAGAAGTCAAAATCTGAAGAGAAGTGAGAGCCAACCTTATTCTGTCAACATTGACCTATTTTGTTCAGGTCTAACAGCTCAAAAAGCTACAAATATGGCGAAACCTGGATTGTAAAACCGTAACACTCCTCAATTACTTTTCGTTGGCCAGACAGGCAAACCTGTCATTTGACAACACATCATGATCCAAGATAGTAAACTTTATCACTCAGGGGTCATGAGAAAATGGCCACAGGTACAGCTTGCCAACCTTCCCTAGGTAATATTTCACAGTTATCATCCAAAAAGCATAAAAGCATAAAAGACATGTTATCTTTGAGCTCTGTTTACTGTAACATGGGTGAGATTCCCTATAAAACCACTCACTAAGTAACTGTTGTGTGTTCTTCAACACAGAGTCAAATCAGTAAAAGATCTTCTTGACAGTGTGTCAGGAACAACACCTCTCCTCTCAGAGACCAACACGTTATTTATCATTCTGCTCTGACTTACCTTTTCTTCCCACCCAGCACGAGCTCCAAAAGCACTTCCCTGCTTGGTTTCTTAATACAATATTTGAAGACAAAGCTAAGCCAGGAGTTCCAGAACGTGCTTCACATTTTCCCAAATGCCAAGAATCCATTGGAGTTTTGCTCTTACCTTTAAGTAGACGCTTGATCACGAAATTTTCACTTACATTCATCTTCTTGTGAAATCAATTGAGCAGTTTCTGTGGGGGAGTTTGAAGAACAAATCCACTTAATTTCTCAGTTCTCCTAATAAAGTTTTGTCTTCATAAAGTTTTGCACTACATTCATTGCAGGGACAAGTTCAAAGACTAGTTTCAGGGCTCCCTGGACTACCCTCTCAAGGATTTTGGTTTTTTCCTTCCCCTTTAAATGAAATCAAAGTCTACAGAACCATGGTTTCAAATGAAGGATGTCCAGCAGCCCATGTGGAAATTCACAGCCAAATTAACATGCAAATCTTGACACTTTTGATACCAAATTTGAACTCTGTACAGAATCAAGTTCTAATTTAGTATTGAAACCTCTCATGCTGGTTCTTACTTAAACTGAAGTCCATCACACTTCTGAGAAAAGTTAACCCTTGTATTCCAGAGACGTATTAAGAGGCAATAAGAACAATGCATCTGACACTTCTTTTGGAACAAAATTACCACAAGCTGAAAAGTGCCTTAACCAGTTCACCACTGGCTCAAGTTAAAACAGCAAAGCGGTGGAGTGGTGTGTATTCAGTTTCCTTTAGAACTGGACAGACACAGAACTCATTAATATTATTAGAGGAATCACAATTGCATCCCTCTTGTGGATTAGCCAGACACAAGAACAATTGTCATCCTGACACAGCCTCACTCTGCAGTCAGTTAAAGGACTGGTCATGTGCAACACCAAGTTCTCACAAATCCATTTTTTAAACATGAGCTGGGCAGGCTTGGCCTCTAACTGAACCATTTTAGTGGGTCAGGCTGGTGCAATAGAAAATCCTTTGATTATTTATTTCATGTCCACCCAAGTTTGTTCCTCTCAGGAATTTCAATCCCTGCATTTATGCAACACCCCATTGCTGTTACATCCTTAGAGCTGTGAAGCAGCAGAACTTTCAGGTTCCTGATCACCAGGTTTCTGCTGGGGTTTTGTTTCATTGAGTTTTTCCTCCCCAGCAAATTGAGGAATGTTAGGAAGAATATAAATATTTTATTGTGTAATAATAGTATTACCAAAATAACTTCAATTGCTTGAATTTATCACTGCTAACAGAGCTCCAGGTTTAAGAATTTACTCCATGCTATTCCACAAATGATTATTCCTGGCTGTTTGCATGGTCCTTTACCCTCATAGCTTGTGGCCTTCTTTACTTGATACCTCCCTACTGCAAGCTCCTTCCCTCCTCTTTCGCATTTTGAAATCAGGTCTGACTTGCAATAGCAAGTCTTTTGTTTGAGAATACTTTCATTTATTCTCACAAGCACATTTTTGGGGTAGCTTACAAGTAATCCACCACCTGATTTCTGCTTCATGGCACATGAAGATCATTTATAGTTGTTTTTTGTTTGGTTGTTTGAGGGTTTTTAATAGCTACATATCTTACACTCCCTCACATCTGCACAAACACACCAATAAACAAAACCCCAGCATTCTGTCTTCCACAAGGACACTAATAATGGATTTCTAATAAAAAAATCATAGTAATAACCTATCATTTATCTTAGGAGACCTACTAACTTGCAGTGGAGTAAAACCATGCTCAAAGCACACACCTGGGCACTATCTCAGCCAAATCAGAATGGCAATCTGCATTTTTACATCCTGCTGCAGCCAACCCTCAGGAGTTGCACTTGGTGCAAAGTAGTACAAAACAGGATGAAATGGAAGAGTTATACACACACAGAGCAATCCTAAAACTGGTCACAGGACATGTAGGGGAAGAATATCTTTGCAGGCACAACCCCAAAAAACATACATTCAGTCACTTAATCAAGGAGCAGACTGACCATCTTGCCTGTTTTCTGTTCACCTTTTAACCTTTTATTTTATTGTCTTGCACAGCGGATTAATTGAAATTCTTTGCTCATGTTTTATTTTTGATGTGATGATGACTACAGATTACACTTAGATTTCTTCCTTATACCTACAACTGCTTTTCTGTCAGCACTTTGTTCTGTACCTCCAGCTCATTTCAACTTAATCTTTTTCAAATATCCGGGTCCCTGTAAGAGGATGTCTACATTAGCAGTTTAAAGCATAACAAACTGGAGTATTTGGTGCAGTTAATTCCAAATTAACCTCCCACCCTGGCTACACAAAGATATGAGGAGCTCAGAATCAAGTGCTTGGGGCCAGTGCTTTTCTTCCATTACCAGGAGAAAACTGTCAGTATAAACATTGCCTGTTCCTCTGCAGCTTAGCGTTTGCTTATAAATCTGAGTGAGGAGTATCTGGTAGTGCCTTGCACCCACCTCCCTCAAGTAGAAATGACTGCAGGAGGTGAAGGGTAGTATAGAAAGATCATTTAAATTTTCCGTTTGTTTTAAAACGAAACTATTTTATGGCCCTCTCTACAGCTACGTACTTTTAACATCCTTGTTGTGCTGGTGTTTTCTGATTATACCTCCTAGCATGAGAAACATCTTTATCCCAGTCCTAACATTCCACTACACTTAAATTGGATGGTGAGGTGTGAAAAATAGCATCTTGGTGGAAAAGTTGCATCTTTTTAAAATACGGTGACTAAAATATTCTATAATCTTAGGGCAAAAATAATTTTTATTTGCATTAGCTAGATAAACTGAATTACAAAGAAAATTATTCCTTAGGCAAGAGGGGAAAAAAAAGTATCTTCAGATGTGACTTTTTTATTGCAGGTCATATGTTTGCTTTGCCCTAGTTGATCCAGAATATTAAAGGCACAGCATATTAATTACCATGTATATGAAGACTCTACCTAATCATAAGGACCATAACACTAGAGCAGATAAAAACCTTAGAAATACCTAAGAGCAGAGTAAAATTTGGTTATAAACAGGAATTATCAGCACCAGTGTGAACTTGTTTGTTAACAGGTTTAATCCATAAATGCTCAGGCAAACTTAGAAGTAAATATCTTTGATGACATGTCTTAACACAGAAGCTTAAAATCAGAATCACTCTGTTTGCAGTCAGTTTTGGATCTGCTTTTGTTTCCATGAGCAAGGACTACCCAGGGCATCAGTACCTTCTTAGTTTCCAGAGCTACTTCCAGATTGGTTATACATAAGGATTTGCCCTTTCAAGAGATTTTTAGAAGAATACACAGTTTGTTCAACTACTACTTGGCAACTCTACACATACCAGATCAAAGTGCAAAATCAGATGTAGAAAATCCTTATACAGACCTGCAGGACTTTGTCAGATTTGTGTTTTCACAGACACAGAGAATTATCCTCTGAGACTTAAATGACAATGGGAGGGGATATGTATTTTTAGACACAGACAGTGCATGTGTAACAGCAGTGGGCATTTTCATCAATTAACAAAAGCTTTGGGTAAACTTTAGGTGAAATAGATAAAACCTCTGTCCACAAAGTAAGGGATTAAATTAGTCTGCAAATCACTTCTGATATTTAATATTCCATCTGTTATATTTGCTCCGGCTAAAGACTTTCAGCTGGAGCAATTTCTACTCTACTTAAATGACAGGTCTAACTATACACTTATTTTATGACTTATTTTTCATTTGTCTGAAAAAGCAAGAATGCCCCCTTTTGACAATTCCATATATTTCCCCTATGAGGCCAGGAGAGGGAGTAGTAGCTTGTATTTTTCCCCAGGAAAATCAACACTGGACGCAAAGTGTTGTATTCAGTTCCCCGCAGACAACGATCACATCCTTTGTTCATTGCTTTTTATAAAGATCATGGAGAGATTTTCTGGGGGGCGAGAGGGGCAGAAGAAAGCACTTTGGGAGCAGAACATCTGCCACAAGGAAGTTTCAGACGAGAACTAACACACACTTTGTAAAAGCTAAATCTCTTACACATTGACAGATGGAAAGCTACACAGGTGTCTGCACAGGTTAATCTGTGCGAGCTCTGTGCTCACTTGCCCTGCTGAAGGTACAGCACAAATCCAGATCACCTGCAATCATGTAACTGAGCATATGCTGGCCAAAACATGATATTAAGGTCAATTAAAAATAGACTCTGCCATTCTTCTGCCTCTAGTTATACAAATTCTAATAAAAAAAATCTAAAATACATGTTTCTCTAGATTCCGACCCAAAATCTCAAGGCTTTTGTATGGATGCTGACAGAAAGCAAAGACTGTTTGAAAGCACTTTTACTTCAAGTTTGTCTGCAGTGAAACCCAAAAAATGGTTTGAAATTCCTCCAAGATTTTGAAAAACTCGCCACCTGATCTTAAACAATTTAAATTCCAGTGTGAGGAAGTCAGTCTGAGCTCTCTAGACAGAGAGTGGCAAATGACATGGTCTTCCAAAAAGATGACTCAGAGGAGGAAGAAAAAAACCCCCAAAAATGAAAAACTTACTTGTGTATTTTCCAGCTCTTCCAGAGGGCTGTTACCTCAGCCTGAAAAATGAAAGGGAAAAAGTCCACAAATGAAATCATACAATGTATCAAGTAAGGCATTTCCAAGAGAAAAAATAACATGGTAGAAGGCACCAGGCAGATACCAGTTTAGGGTTTCTCTCGCCCACATCCCAGGCAGCAGAACTGGAAGCAGCATAGCTGCACTGCCTTGCACCAGAGACAGTCTCCCCTGACCTCAGAGACTGTCTGGGGGACTGACAGGCTTAGAGAGATATACATTAGACACCTGCAGAGAGCAGTGTCAGCCTCAATCTCTCACCGAGAGTCAGCACTGACTTAAGGGTGCTGCATTATCCATCTCGGTTGATATCAATCTTTGTTCCTGTAGTTCAATCAGGAGGCACATCCCTGCACCTGTGTGATCCTGGAAACCAGAGATGAGCACACTCTCCTTGATACTCACCCTATATAATAATCATTAACTGAAACTGTAGCCTCCTTCTCTCAGAGACAGATGTGCTTATGGCATTTAATTAACAATACACAGCAGTCATGACAATTGCAAGAAACCTTATTCAGCTGAAAAAAGCACAAATGTCAAGCCAGCAGCATGGAATGACAATTGAAATTACAGCATGGGGAGAAATCTCAGGTCAAATCTGGGAGAATTTTTACCTGACCCAATAAGAAGTTAAAAGAAAAAAATAAACCAAAGTTAACTTAGAGCTGTCAAAGTAAGAATATCAAAAATCCTGCCGCATACACCTGAAAAATAGAAGTGTCTCTCTCTCTCATGAAAGAAAGCTTCTTTCTGCATCAGTGAAAAATAATTCGACTGATTTTAAATTTCAGGTTTTGCACCACTGGTTAAGTTTCCCCTAACAGCACTGAGTTACTGGGTTTAAAGTGCTTATTGGGGTCACCATGGCTTGTTACAATCCAACCACCATATTTTCCAAGACCTGCATGGATATTTAACCACATATCTCCTAAATAAAGCTACTAAAGCTAAATCACCTTAAATAAAAGAATGATTATGTGTCTAACTACCCATGCAGCTCCTTGAGAAATTTTAAGAAACTACATTCATGTTATATTCTCTCTTTGGTGAAGTAGTGGAGAGAGGACTCACTGTTCTCAAGCAATATTGCTTGCAAACTAAGTTTTGCATTGGATCAGCGGCATCCACTATTGGCAGGGACTTCACCCATGTAAAAACTACAGGTTATTATTTTTTTTTTTTACAGAGGTGCTTGAGGTGGCTGCAATTAAACTATGCAAGTTGGACTACATATGCAGATTTTTTCCAGCTCTTCTCTTTTTCAGTGACAAGATCTACAAAATCAGCAACATGAAGAACAGGAAACTGTTTGTAAAGCATGGCATTGACTATACTATTTAGGAACAGCCACTCTGAATACCTTGTGCTTTGTCGCTCATCATTTACTTCAGCGTGATACCACTTAGCACACACTGAAATTTTTAAACTCTGTTTTGCTCCCTAAATTCCTTCACAAACATTCTGAAGCACGCTACCTGCAGGAGGGAGTCTTCCAAATAAAGATCTCCTTACAACAAAAGCACCTTCAAGGAAGTCTTTCCCATTGCTCTGTCGCTTTTCCTTACCATTTGACAACAGCTAAAGGAAAAGCAACACGTTTTCTATCAGAATTGAAGAACCAGTTCAGGTTCAGGATGGAGCCCTTCCACCTGAATTTGGCTCCGTATCAAATTCTGTTCTAACTTAAGCAGTGCGCTCACTTTCTTAGTGACTTGCACACTTATCTTTATAGATTTAAAGCAGCCTTTCGTCTTCCTTGTATTATACAGATTTTAGTTGTCTCCACAGCAGTAAATATTGTTGTCACTGCTGTTTAGTGTTACCAACAGTTTTGTGTTCTTCTTTAAGTGCAAAAGAAGTACAGCTGGGTTTGATTCCAATTTTATTAAATGGGGCTGTGAACAGAGATGATAATTTTCTGAAAGATTCAGAAAATTGACATTGCTTCAGCCTTTTTCTCTCAACTCCAAGGACATTCACCACTACATTCCTCTGACCACCTTCTTCATTATTAAGCAGCTTCGTAAGGATATTACTCTGATTTAGAGAATGTTTTACTGGAAGCAAGTTCCAAAGAGCCTCTTTCCTACTACATTCAATGTGTTAAGCATTCACTATCAGCTCTGGGATTTACTGAGAACTCAGCAAGGTCTGTTCTCATTCTCCATCAAAGATTAGAAAATTTAGGTGTTTCTATAGTTACAAAGAACTAGTTTCTGGAAAGCCCTTTATCAAGAATGAACTCTGCCTCGCTGAAATGAGATTCTCCTTACTGTTATTTTAAATATTCTCAAGATCACCTAGCCAGTATTAAAGGGATTCCACTAGTGGCTATGCAACCAGCTTTTTCTACGCTCTGGCTCTCTCCCAGGAAACTGAAGGCTTTTATCTGTTGCCAGCTAAGAAATATCCACTAGACTGAATATCCACTGTATATTTTTCAGAAAGCTGCAGGGCTGAAGGTAAAAGCTGAACAGCACTGAGGTTTCTTTTCTAATCTGTTTCAAGTTCTGCACTCTTGGATGCTGTTAATTATAGTACAGTATGAAACTAGCAATATGAAAATCTATTTATTCTCAGTCTTAGTAGTTGAAGGTAATTAATACTTTTATCTTCCTACATGCTTCATTGATGGGGCACATGAAAGGATAAATGAAATGAATCCACATGTAGTTTAAAGGAAAAAAAAAAATCAATTTATAAAGCTACAGTCCCAGGAAAGAGGTAGGGCAGTCTATGCATGCCTCTTGCTAGTGAAAAATACAGATGATTTCTACCCGAGTAAAAATAAACACCAAGATGCTGATCTGCAGGGTAACAGTTCCAGATCTGTGTCTGTTACCACTTTACACCCAGCCTTTAGAAGAGACCTTCACCCAGAATTTACTTTCTGCCTCATACTATTACACGATAACATGATTAACACAGCATAGTTATGAATCAAGTATTTGGCAAGTAGGTCCTTCCACAGCCATGACTAACTAGGGGTGGAGAACACATACCACACAAACACCTAAATGCCTCACTGCTTTATTTATGCTCCAAAAAATTAATTTTATTTCCTGATCTTTGCCTCAAGAATTTGTGTGCATTGAAGGAAATACTAAAGCAAAACCAGACAACTCAAAGATTCAGTTGCACTCATGTAGAAGCCACATCAAGGACAATTCCCTCGCAGCAAGATCGCTGCAGCTTCATTGCTAAAAGCTCTCAGCACTGAGCTTCAGAGCTCAGCCCTTCCCTTACCATGGTCCTCACTCATAGCAGAGTCCACTTCACACCGTATGAAACGTGTAGAAGGATCATTCACCAAATAAAATCCCCTACAGGAGCCTTAAGTTTCTACTTAAGTATTAAGAAGATGATTCCAAAAAGTGCAGCTTAACAGTAACTCATTGCTTTCTAGAATCATTGCAATTAATTGTATTTATCCAGGCATAGAGCATAGCCAGTGCTATTATTCACATGCATTATACAACAGTACACAGAAATATTAAGAACCTGCTGGTCATCCTTCGGGGAAGGAACCAGCAGCTTAACAAAAAGGATACTTGCACAGATGTGGACTACCTGGAAAATTCACAAACACATGAAACCAGTTATTCCCTCCACTTTTCCAGCAGTTGTGATGGAACATTTCTTCCCCCTGCCAAGTTTTCAGCAATCAACATGGCACACAACTTTTGTGGCTATGCTGATGTGACCAGAATGATTTTATTTATCAATATGCGTATGATTTTAGCTGTGTAATGAATTCTTAGCTTTACCTTCCTGTATCACGTCTGCAAACATCCAGCACATTACAAAGATTAAAGTAGGACTCCAAGATCACACTTGTCCCTGTTTTCACATTATGGTAAAATAGTCCCAAAGTCTGGCAGATGGGAGCATAATTAAAAGCAACCTTGCAGGAGTTAGCATTATTTCTTAAATATCTGGAATAATTAAATACTCCTGTGCAAAATAGCAAAGAACACCTGGAGACTTCTCCTTGAAGAGTGAACTCAGCCATCCCAGAAAGAAGTTACTATATCTAGTTAACTAGATAAATTAGTTAACAATTAAATAAGGGCTCCCCAGGGAAAACAGAGTGCTTCAAAGATGGAAAACTTATCTGGCAACAAATCCCTAGTGAATCAATTTCCAATAATCTCAAAAAACAATAATCCTGTGAATCTGAAATCTTTACATCAATCTTCCCTGCAAACACCTCCCCTTTATTCCACTGCTTCAAATAGCAAGCAAAAGGGAAACTTTCAGACTAAAACGAAATTTGTTAATAGAAAAATATACATTATTTATACATTATTATGATATACATTATTTAGGAGAAAGCATGTGGATGAAAGTACAACAAAGACAGAGCGACTGCTACATAACCAGTAAGAATTTGTGAGCTCACATAGGGCTTATTTCCACAACTGCCATTTTCTTCTTTTTGTACAGAATAAAGAAAACCTAAATCAGGAGTAAGTCATATTTACACCAGGTAGAAACCCTTTGTATTTTAGTAGAGTTGATGCACTCAAGAATGAACCCTGTATTCAGGAACTCAAAACATTTCAGCATTTCACCCACACACTGGAACACCCATCCCAGGCACTGTATTCCTGAGGCAGACCTTGGACTGCCTTATTTAAAAGCAGTTGTTGTGAGCATCATGCACATCTAATCCACTGTTCACTTGTTTGTCTCTTGTTTTCTATTCTCACTCAATTTTTACCTGTAGCTAAGAGAATACAAAATACACGTGTTAAAATTTTGAACCTATCAGGAAACACTTGCATATTTGCATGCAATATTGATTTTGCCCTATGTTTGTTTGCCAGTCATCAAGGCAGAAGTAATTGAATATGCATATCCACCTATACACACAAAGGTAGACAAGAAGTCCTAAAGGATATGCACATAAACCACATAATTGTAGTGACTTTGTTCTGTAATGTTCCTCCTGCTTTTTCCTAATTTTTCAGCCCCTTACTTGTCATTCTCCTTTGCTTCATCTCCCTTTTCAGTTAATTTTTGTTTATTTAAAGACTTATAAGAAAGCATCACTTCCATGCTTACCTTGCACATGCATTCCCTGACCAGATAACTGTTTAAAAAGAAATTATTAATAATTATCTATGGTTTACTTCATCAACTACAACAAAGAAAGCCTGTGAACAATGCACCAGACTGGATACAAATGCCAAAAATCACAAAACCCTCTAAAAGAAGCTGAGCTCTACTTATGCCCTCTTTTCCTGTTTCTGCATGAAGTTGAACATAACACCATCATGTAAAAAGGTGAGGGGGAAAAAAATCCCTTCAAGAGGGTTTTACTACAAGGTCAATGGATATGAAAATTTCTCCCCACTCGCACATACAATTGAGGTGTTTCAGTAATTATCAGTATCCATTCCCCTCTTTAAAGTTTCCCTGCAAGCAGCAATCAGAATTATATACGATCTCTGCATGAAACTAATGAATTCATGACAAAGAAGACTCCTCAACATGATAAGAGACAGTGCATCAGGGGTATTAGCATCAGGCTTTAATGCTCAAAAACAGGCTCGCAGCCACGTTCACACTATAATGGAACTGGAACAGTACCAGTGTCACACAGCATCAGCTGTCCAAGGACTTGGGTCTCCATCAGAGAGTAAAGAAAAATGCAAAGATTAAACAGGTTTGTTCTCTTCCTATACCAAGAAAATAAAGAAATACACTTGTCTGCTCTCCACAGAAAGCTTTTCATAAAGATACTCATCTGTAGAAACTTCTGTTCAGGTCAGAGGAAATACTTTCTCAACAATAACAAGTAACACCTCTTCAGTACTCCAGTAAAATAAATATTACCTGCAAAATGAAGGTGGTATGCTAAAGAAAAAAACTACAAGAGCCACATCCTGTTAAATTTGGGCAATACCTTCCTGGCAACTATTTCTGACCCAAGAGACTTTCTGAACCTATACCTACTACATAATATTTTTTCCTTCTTCAGGTGCAGCTAGCAGAGATCACTGTTCTTTTTACAGAAGAGTAATCTTAAATTATAAGTGCACGTTTCACTCAATTTTCCTCCCCAAAAGGAAGCACATTAAAGGAAAACTGAACAGGCAAGGAATTTTATGCACATCATATCTTTGGAGGGTACCAGAGTTCAAATCAAATCTTTACAGAACCACAATAACCAGGTTCTCTATAGGAGATGCAAGCACTTCACCACACAAGGTTCCCCCTAAGAGTGAAACCCCAAGAAACCTACAATTCTCTATGCCAGCTGCTTATCCAAGTGCTGTCATCCTCAGACCTTGTTAAGCAGACCCTTTGCTCATGCTTAGCTGTTGAGCATCACAGGTCCCATCCACACTTCCCCACAAACGAATATCCCAAAATGTACTGTCCCCACATCTGATGCATACTGATGGAATAAAAAAAAAAAAAGATTTATGAGCAAAAATGAGTGAAGAAGAACGGGAGATGGTGGATTTGGACATGGTTGCAACAAATACACAGCTCAGGAAACAGCTGGAAAGCAAAAAATCCTCAACACCCTCCATTGTCATCTTGCTGGTTCCCAGACATTTAAAGCTGTACCCCACTATCAGATGGCAGAACAGCAGCATCCTTTAGATGACCGGCTCGGTAATCAAAGCAGAAAACAGCCAGAAATAATGCTGCCAAGTGATTAGAAGAGAACTGGTTGTAAATTTAAACACCCTTTTGAGTCATTAATCTCCAACAGCTAAAGACAAACCTAAAGCGAAATTAACGTGATTGTAAACCGAGCACTCCTGTCCTGTGGCTGGTTTTCGGCCTGCTGAGAGAGAATGAGCTGATCAAAGACAGACACTTCAGTGAGATTAGTGCTGCTTCAGTGAGCTCACCGTTAGCTCCCATTAACTAACCTGTTTTAGGAGCTGGTAACACCGGCATTAATCTCTGCTCCAACTTGAAGTGAAACCAGGGAGAGACCCGTCCATCTCCTGGTGACATTTGCACCTGCCCTGCGAGCCTGTGCAGCTCCAGTGAAGCCTTTTGCTGCTGATGGGCAGGGAAGAGCGCTACTAATTTCACATCAAGGGCACGAGCATTCAAAACTTCCCTGGGAAAGCAAAGCAGAGGTTCCATTTTGCTGGCTCATCACCAGTGGCACATTAAAATCCTACCAAAGTGACTGCAGTGAAGGGAGGAATCCCCTGGAATGGCCCCTACGAGGAGCTAGCAACCATTAGGAAGAAGCCAGCCTGCAAGGACAAGTGGCAGTGTAGCAGCACAGTCCCAAAGGGATGCCCTCCAAGGCAAGCTTGGTGTTTCAGCAGCAGCTAGGACTGGCTTAAAAAATAAATGTTTTGTGCATTCACAATTCTCAGCAGCTTGTACGGTTATAACTCCACAGAATTGCATCTCCTAAGTAAATTGATGGAATCAAAAAACAAAGGAAAAAAACCAAATCCGCAACAAACTACTCAAACCCTTCAGCCACCACTTGTTTAAATCCATCCATCTAAGATCTGTCTTCAGTAACCCCACCTTCTGCCTGTTCAGTGTTATCTCTCAACACAGATCTTCCACGTGATAGATTAGTGAATCCTGGGAACATTTATTACAAAATGCAGCTTTCCAGATTTGAATTTCATATTGTAGCTGATATTCATCAGACCCTAAATGTATATATACAAATTATTGCTGACAAAAATCACTCTAGTGAAATATAGTACATTACACAGATAAGATCCTCTGCACAAATACAGAGCTTGAATAAACTATTTTTTCTGATAAATTTCTGTGATGTGGACAATATTTTAATACCACACAAATATTTTCTCCGCAGCAGTCTCCCTCTCAGATTTCACACGTTGAAGCAGAGAGACTCAGGTGCAGTAGCTGGTACATAACTTTCCATGTATAAACCCCAAATTCCTCCAGAGCTGCCTTAAAAAAAAAACAAACTGTTTAGGCTCACTCATCTTTAATCATTAAAATTTTATAACATTTAAATATGATAAGAATTATAAAGCACTTTATCAAATAAAATAGTAATGGGTAACTAGCTGACTCGGGACAGACAAAAACAGTTTTTAAAGAGGGAAAAATGGACAAGGTTACCACTTCCCACAGAAAAGGGACAGGCATTTACAAGCGAAATTCCTTACGGCATACAGGGTGGTGCCTGAATAGACCCAAATGGAAGAGGGATAAGAAACAATAACAGCAAGATTCTGAGGAATATACAGACAGCTTCTTTTAACCAGGAATAAGAAGACTGTCAAACTTCACAAGCCTATCAAACATGTGATCTCCCACAAGTGCTTTGTAAACCACATCACACTATCATCAACTTCATAGATTAGACTAAAATAATAGATACAGACTATGACATATGAAAATGCATAGCCTAGGTGTTTATAAAGCACCTCTCCATAATTCAGTAATACCCTCTAGCAGATTAAAAATACTCAGATATCACCTCATTTTTACTACAGAGAAGAATATTTACTCCTTGACAATGTAGCAGCAATTTAAAAAATAAACTTGAACAAATAGACCCAAGCATCCCCCCCACATCATATCACTCTAAAGTAATGCTATCTGGATGACAGAGACACCCACCAAGAAACAACCCCAACTACAATATTTAGTTAGTTTTTAGGCATTTGTATAACCTAGGCACTACACAAAAGTATTTTAAAGGTAATGTGACACACCCAGCAAAGAAAAGCACTACCTCAAAACAAACTGCCCTCATACTCTACACACTCTGAAACATGATGCGGTTTAGCCACTGCTACATATAAAACTGGGGAAATTATGTGGGCAGAAGGCAGCAGTTACACATTAGAAACTAATAGTAACTAATATTAGGATAAATAAATGGTAAACAACAGAAGACCCTTATTTTCTGTGGAAAAAAAAAAAAAAGCGAAACTACTCACAGAAGAGCCAACCCAGTCACCGCAGGTAACACTGGAAACTAGAATTCATAAACTCCATGTCAATAAGAAGAAGCCTATGCAACTACTGTTCTCAGAACTCTCCCTTTTCCAGGAAAAGCATATTTGTGAATCCAAGCTCTAGGCATGTAAGAGCCCACCCAGCCACCTTACCCTAACTTTACCACTCTCTTTCTGAAACACCTCCTCCCTTTTCTCTTTAATAGCTGAGCATTGAAGATAGTTAAGCTTAATTAGTCTTCCATTTAACATTAGAGTTGCACCTGAAGAAAATCTTCTGTGCTTGATGAGCTGTTAACTTTTTCCTAAATGTTCTAGGTGATTTAAAGGAAAGTATCACTTCTCCATTAAAAACCTCACATCACATCTGTAGGCAAATGCAGCTCCTGTTGAGGTCCTAGAGCACACAGCAGAAACAGGTTTAGAAATAATAAACTTGGGTAATTGGCTTTGTAAACTCGGGAAAAATAAAGGCAGGTGTTTTCCTCACACTAAATAGATGGTATGAATCTGAGAGAAAAGAACAGGAAGCAGTATACAAGTTTTCCTGACTGTAGGCTCACACTATCATTGTGAGGACCATAAAATGTTAAAGAAAACCCTGATGAATTTCTGAGAATAAAAAGCGCTTGACTAGAGGTTTAACAAAAACTCTCAATAAATTTGCTTGCTTTTTTTTTTTCTTTACCAATACAACTCCTTGCAGAAGCATCAATCATATCGAAGACTTTGAAATGCTAGCACAAACACTACCATGCAAATATTCAATAGATAAAATAATTTTCATCGCCCCATTAAGTTATTTGAGTAGGGGGTAAGACTATCCTGCTAAAGGTATATTTGTTTTGTTAATTTGTTCAAATTTCAGGACAAAAGTTAAGTTTGTGTTTCTGCAAAGCATCTTGCAAGATAATATGTATTTTACCTCAAAAAAGATGCTACGGACAACTCAGGAAAGTATAGAAATCATGTGCTAATCTCAGAGAAAGGCTATGATGTGACAAGACATCAGGGCAGCAGGAAGGAGAGGTTTTTCCAAAGAATTATTCAATTTTTACAGAAATTCAATGTTTACACAAACATTATGCTTTTTGATTTTTAAACTTTTTGCAGTTTCAACTGCAAAACGTGAGCGGGGAATTGTCATCTAAATGCCATCGTCTCAGGGTAGTTTAGTTGGTTTAATACTCAGTTTGTAACACACTGTGTTGGCCCAAAACTATTGTAATAATTGTGGCCTGAATGGAACTTTGAGGAAAGATTAGCCAAGACTATTTACAAGAGCATGTAGTGACAGGAGAAAGGGGAATGGGTTCAAACTGAAAGAGGGTAGGTTTTGACCAGGTATTAGGAAAAAAATCTTCCCGGTGATGGTGGTGAGGCCCTGGCGCAGGGTGCCCGGAGAAGCTGTGGCTGCCCCATCCCTGGAAGTGTCCAGGGCCAGGTCGGAGGGGCTTGGAGCACCCTGGGACAGTGGAAGGTGTCCCTGCCCATGGTAGGGGGTGGAATGAGATGAGCTTCACGGCCCCTTCCAACCCAAACCACTCTGTGTTTCTGTGATAATTATATATAGTAATTACGTTGTGGTGAGTACTCAAAGCTATTTGCTGACATTAGCGATGTGTGTTAAATCCTCCCGATACCAGCCGTAGTCAAGGGACGCTGGGCTTGCACTTACTGGATAAGAATAAACTAATACAGGAGCGATTCCTGGGGTTTTTCTTACTCGTCCTCTCTGCAAGGGGATGTCAGGAGGCTGTCAGAAGCCTAACACGAGAGCGAGTCCTGGCTCTTTTACCCCTCCTCTCTGCAAGGGGGTTTGTCAGGAGCGGGAACGTCCTGTGGGAGCCAGGGGTGGGCAGGTCCGATGCGGGACCCCCTCATGCCGGGGACCAGCCCAGCCTCGGCGGATCTGTCAGCGCCACGGGGAAGGAATATCCTCCTCGGGGCAGGAATATATGCCGCGGGCAAGGAACACCGTCCCCGGGACGTGCCGCGGGCCCCCGGCGGCGTTCTGAGGGGATGGGGGGGGGCGGGCGCCGTGAGGGGACACAGCCCGGCCGCGGCCGCCAGGGGG
>VZTI01000016.1:231908-330553 GCA_013397865.1 Struthidea cinerea | reverse complement strand
CGACGCCGTCGCCAAGCAACGGCAATGGCGGGCGAGGAACGGCGGTAACGGGGCTGCGCCTTGGTCTGGGGCTGCGCGTCCTGCGGAACCCTGCGGAGGAGTGACTCTGTCTGAGCCTCGGGGACAGGGACAGGGAGGCTTGGCCTGGCCGCAGCTGCCCGCGGGCTCCGCGCAGCATGAGCTGGTGCGGCGGCGGCGAAGGGTGGAGTTGGGCTCCCTTCGTTGAAGGTCCCAGGTGGTGGGGTTTTTCCTCCTTACTTGTTTTTCCTGGTTTCTGCTATTGATTTTGGTGGCTCAGGAGCTGATTTCTGGTCCTTCTACCCCGCACCGACGGCTGAAAGCAGCGCCCTGAGCCACATAGCGTGAACTTACCCTTCGACTCTTGGGGTGTGTGTGGGAGACACGCCTTGCAGCTTTTGGAAGTTCTGAAGGAGGGGCAAAACCTGGAATAAATCCCTTTTGGTTGGATTTTTGTGTAAAAGTATGGTTTACTAGAACAGACACATCTTGGAGGTGTTTGCTGTGGTGCACAGGTTGTAGCAAGATTTGGCAAAATGTTAAACTGCAACACGATTCTCGTTTAAACAGAAGGCTGATGGATGACTGGGTAGTGTGCCGTGTGTGTTAGGATCCATAAGATCCCTTAATTATATATGCTTGAGAGAGCAAAGTAGGACTTTACTTATTTTTTATTCCAGAAGGGCAACAAATTCTATGGAGTTTCACTCGGTGAAGCTTCCCAGATGCTGCTTACCTCACCTCTTAAGATGTGAGGTCAAACTATCAGTAATGTGTGTAAGCAGCTGGAAAATATCTGCTGTTGACTAGAAGACTTTTATGTGAATAATAATTAATTAATAATAAATATATTTGGTGTTAATAATATCAGGTTTATCTAATTGATACTGTGCTTTACGTCAATCTCCAGTTATATTATCTGTAGGCAGAATGAGGCAATGAAAGGCAGGTGGTGCCTTTTTGTACCTTGAAAAGCTCTTAAATGCTGGTGTAGCCTAAATCCTGTTCTTGTTTTGTGCAAACTTGATGAAATGCAAGTTGTGCAGTGCAAGCAATGCATCAAACATGGAAGGAGTTGCTGCTGTAGGTGTTTCAATTTAGTTGTAATGCACAGCGACTAAGTACAGGCTTTCCTCCTGTATTTGTTATGAAAATGATATCATAGGAAAGAAAATATTCATTATGAACGTAATTTTATTTATGAAGTGGAAATTGTCAATGTCTATAAACAAGGCAAATTAGGTCAAGACCTGGTTATGCTTGTAAGTAAACAGATGTTCTGACTGGGGACACCAGTTGATAGGACTACAGTCCTAATACCTGCCCCCAGCTTTTTGGAAAGCACAGAGAAGAAGGTTTGAAAAACGGGCTTGGAGAGAGGAAGGGGGGAAAAAAAAACCCTAGGTGACTACAAGCTCTGTGTGCAGTTGCATAAAGATACTTAAAGAGAGGGAAATCTCTTTAAGAGAGGGAGTAAAGGCAACAATTAGAAATAAGGAGCTGTGTAATAAGCTTTTTTTTTTTTTTTAATCAAGTGGTGAAGCTGGCCTTTGAGCATTTCCTAATCTTGTTCTAGCCAGAATGGGTCAGGTACCTTAAATAGGTATAAACATCTCTTGCCTAACCCAGCTAATCTTTGAAGTTGTACATGTGTGGAGGAGGAAAATACCGAGCTTAAATAATGGCACAATCAATCCCTTGAGCCTTAGGGTCTGTGTCTGGACCCTGACAGGCCTGATGAGACCTTCTGGGGTGTCTCCCCCTTTTGCTACTGGTGTTTCTGTAGAGCCCTTTGATGCATGAAGCACCACTCTTACCTCTTGTCCCACTCCTTTCTCTCTCCTGGTTTCAGCTGATAATGCAAAATAAGGTGCTTTTTCTCCATTTCCCCCTTTCTAAAACAAGGGGTTTATAGAATAAAATACTGAATTTACTGCATCAACTCTGTTTAACAGACCTATGTGCCTTTACAATAAACTATCATGCTCTTCCTGAATCGGTAAAAACCTAACAAAAACATTTAATTAAAAGAAGTTTAATTGTCCTGTTTGGTGCTAGCAAGAAACTGTTGGGAGTATCCTTAAATTGAAACTGAAATGTCCAAAACTTCTGCTGTCTGTAGAGTCGTGCTTGTTGGGTTTCAAACCTTTTCATTTCCCAGTGATTAGTTTTGATGGGCTAGAGTGATGCAAATAAATTGTGTTAAGATGGCAGCAACTTGGATCATTTCTTACATCCATAAATGCTTGTTTTTTTAGAAGTAGTTGTGACTTCTAAGTGAGGTCAAGTCATTTAAAAATGAAAAGCAATATTTTTTTTCTCCTTTCTGTTAACATTGGGTAAAAAAAGCAGAAATGGATTTGTAAACTGTAAGCTAAAGTGTTTTTGTCTAATAAGGTTTTTTCCTCACGTGTACTCATTCCTCTCTTTTCTCCCAGTACTTCCAGGCAGCAGAACCAGCCTCAAGGGCACTATGGACTTACCTCTCCAATTAGCTTGGCTCCTCCTAGCGATAACGACCACATTCATACTCAGAAGCTGATTGAAGCAATGAAGCCATTTGGGGTGTTTGAGGATCCGGAAGAACTCTATCACAGGTATAACAAGACTAAAATTTCTTAACCTCTTGGGTTTTTTTTGGTTTGGTTTTTTCTTTTAAAGCAAACTTAGCATGGGTTTTCTTTACAGGACAACTGTTCTTGGTAAACTGAATAACTTTGTCAGAGAATGGATTTCAGAACTTGCTGAGAGCAAGGTAAGAATTTTTTTTGTTTTTATCAAAACAGCTGAAGCCTTTTGATTTAAAAGCTCTGCTACTGGGATCTATGCTAAAGTTCAACTTTTAACTTCTTAAGTATGAAGTAGAGCTGTAGTAACTGCCATTGGAATAAGTTATAAAAGATACTTCAAGATCAAGATCTCAGAGTCTTCGGGGAACTGAATAAATTCCTGCTTGGGCTCAATCAGTTTACTTGCAGCTGTTAACAAAGCCAAAACAAGGCGTTGTGGATGAGAAAGATGGTAAGATTGGCACTAATCTTGCCCCAAACAGCCTACAGCACTCAGTCTAGTTTGAAATTATTACTCTAGACATGCCTCTTGAATGGCTCTTAGGTTGTGTTAATTTATGTGCCTCTGCTGCAGGGAAGGCTAATAATAGGTCTTAATTTGTATAAATTAATAAAAGTACTGCTACATCACCTATAATCTTTTTTTGGAGTTGAAGCTCAACTTATTTCAGAAAAACAGTTTACTAGGTTGATACTAAGATGTATGGGAGTGAGAAGACATTGCTCATGGAGGCTGTTACAGTTTTCCTAAATAACTTACACACAACTTAAACCTGCACGGAGGACAATACGCATCTTAAACTCTCTCTTCTACCCACAGAATCTTCCCCCTTCAATAACAGAACAAGTTGGTGGCAAAATATTTACATTTGGTTCCTACAGGCTTGGAGTACACACCAAAGGTAGTACTTTTCAGTGTCTGGTCTTAGTTCTGATGGTGGAAAGTGACTTACAAGAGTAAGAGGAGAAATGGAATCTCTTTGCAGGTTCTGACATAGATGCCCTTTGTGTTGCTCCCAGTCATGTGGAAAGGTCGGATTTTTTTCAGTCATTCTTTGAAAAACTGAAGAATCTAGAGGAAGTAAAAAACCTAAGAGTGAGTAAACTCTCTGCTTGATAGATGTGTAAATTCTGCAGTAAGAATGTTCTTGTTAAAGACTTGCATTGGTAGTGAATGTCTTATAAGCCAAAATTAAATCAGTTTTGAGTACCCTCTAAAATAGTGGTTTATGCAACATGAAGATGTTGATGTCCAGCTCGCAGTTCCTTTCCCCAGTGACTACATCACGTAAGAGTTTTCGTGGTCCCTCTCCCCCCCTATGGTTTCAGGATGAGTAAGCTGTATCAAAAAGCAAGATTTTCCCTGGAAGGCTATGCTTTCATCTTGGGTGTAGTAGGGGGCTTACAACCACTGAGACTGGTGGTTTGTTGTGCACTGACTGTTGGTTACAGTACACAATTAGCCTCTGAATGTCTTGCCTAAAAAACTTTTTAATAAAATCTAGTCTTAGTACCATATTTGCGCTTGAGAGTTATTAGTATTTTTTGTGTTTGGAAGGAACTCAGTCTTTATACTGAGTAGTTTAATGTAAATTCTGTATTTTATCATAGTACAGGAAAAACTTTAAAGTAGCAAAAGGATGTCTTATTACAGATATCCTCTCCTTCACAGGCCATTGAGGATGCATATGTACCAGTTATCAAATTTGAGTTTGATGGCATTGAGGTAAAACTTTTAATTTCTATTTGGGTTTTTTTTCCCCTTTATGTGAGATTTTTTTTTTTTTTCCTTGCTTTGGAGTAGGATTAACTTTTTTGGGGACTTACGATCATGCTCTTTTATGTGGTTATTGGTACGTTGCAGCATATTTAGGAAACTGTCGTTAAACAGCCTGGCCACAACCTATCCCAGAAGAAGTAAAATGGGATCTTCTAGGAAAATAAGCTCCTAGGTAGCCTGGCAAGCGTGGGAACATGAGGGACATGTTTTTTTAAACCCATGCTGCAGACCAGGGTAGCCTGCTTGGATAGCATTTATCTCCCAAGGATGTGCAGAGTGGGAGTAGAGGCAGTGTCCTTGCTACCTCCCCTGAGCTCTGACAAGAGCTCCCTTTCTGCAGGCGGTGTTCATGTTGTGGTTCACTGCATGAATCGCCTGATGTTTTGTTGCAAATCAAAAGTGAAGTGCTTGTGAAACAAACGGCGTGGAAAATGAAAAGTAAAAGTACTCATTTTACTCCTGCCTCAGTTTGTCAGCTGCAGAAATCCTCCTATCTGGAATACATTTCATGTAGATAATAAATACCTGCTTGCTGTAATGCCTAAGCAAGTTACTGCTTGGTATTACTATCATGAAGACACTTACTCTGTGACCTCCTTGTGGCCTTTATCTGCTACAGACATTCACAGAATAATTTTCTTGCCTCAGACTGTACCAAAAACCAGATGCTTAAGGCCTTACAGCATAAAGAAAATGCTTTCTCATTTGCTGAAGTATTGTTGAGGTGATTTGAATTTATGTCTTAATTTTATGGTTAATTTAAAATTTCCTTTTGATAGGAATTCTAAGTTTAGAGTAATCTTTCCAACTTTCAGAAAAACAAACCCCTTCCTTTCCCTAGCTTAAAAAAAAAGGTGGTTTTGTGAATAAATAGGGAACTTAGAGCAGTTTTCTTGTTTTCTGCCAAATAAAACATGGTCTCTATGGTTCTATGGTCACGTAATTCTAAATACAAATGTTAACCCCTCTTTTTAGAGATGAATGACTAAATGTCCCTCGCTAGTGTCCTGTTTGCAACTAGTGCTGCATTGTAAGTCATGGTTGAAACTTCTTTTTCTTGAAGATTGATCTCGTGTTTGCAAAGCTGTCTTTGCCAACGGTTTCTGATGATCTCGATCTCAGGGATGACTCGTGCCTCAAAAGCCTGGATATAAGATGCATACGGAGCTTAAATGGTGAGCATGTTCTGCACACCTTTAAAAAGACATTGAAATTGGCATAGAATGCACATTACACAACCCACATTTCTGTACAAGGTGCGGAAACTGATCTCCTGTGTACCTCAGTTCTGAGGAGGCGACCAGAGGGCCTAAATTTAGATATTTCAAGGAGTTGTGTGTTTACATAGACTTGTGTTTCATGTTTGTTTGATTGGTTTGTGAGCAATGCTCCAGTCTGCCCCAGAAGCTCTGATGACTAAGTAGGGCACTTGATAAGAATGTATGAATGATAAAGAAAGTAGTTGTTAAAAAAAAAAAAGTAATTAAAATACCTGACGTCTGACTTGCTCGCTGTTTAACACCAATTGGTTTAATGGCTGTCAAAAGAAACCTAGCTTTTGGAATCACAGAATATTTAGGGTTGAAAGGGACCTCTGGAGATCATCCAGTTCAAACCCCCAGCTAAGGCATGGTCATCTGGAGCAGCTGACCCAGGAATGTCTCCAGGTGGGTTATTAATTCCTCCAGACAGGGACATTTCACCACCTCCCATTGGCAACCCGTTCCAGTGCTCTGACACCCTTTGATGGAAAGTTCTTCGAGCTGAGGTGGAACTTCTGGTGTTTTAGTTTATGGCCAACACATCCTGTAGAGAGGCTTTATTTAAAAGTTGTTAGTTCTAGTCTAAACTGTGAAAAGGCTGTTGAGGGCACTAGTTACCTAAAGTGATGTTATGAATGTTATGTGTAGCCTATAATTTTTAAGGTAATACAAAGCAAGTAATCCAAACTTGTTTTCCTAGACTTGAGCCGTAAGCTGTTGATCCTATATAGGAACACCTGACTTGTACCTGTTACTGGGAACTTCTGTACTTCACCTTTTGTCTTGCAGGCAGCAGGGTTACAGATGAAATACTGCGCCTGGTGCCCAATCTGGAGAACTTCCGGCTCACGCTCCGTGCCGTTAAACTGTGGGCAAAACGTGAGTGACGGCATGGTTTGGGATTTTTAAACTTTTCAGAGACGCCTCATGCTCACTATTGGATGTACCACAGCTTTGGATTGCTATTTAAATGGCAGTTGTTATATCAAAACCCTTTAAGTTCATGGTCTGTCCATGTGGTAAATTCCATGTGTTTTTTTAGTGGGGGTGGAGTTCGGAGAAGAGGGGAGTGCTTATGAGACAGGGTGCTGCATTGTTTATCAGGAACCTGACTACAAATGATAAGGGTCCAAATTAAGTGTAAAAGGAATGAGAAATTCCCATTTGCCCATGTGGCCAGAGCAAGTACTAGAAGAATAGCAGAACTTTGCTCTTCAGGGGAGTTGGAGTGAAGCAGCAGGTGTAGCACAAGGCAAGTTTTCACAGTAGCAGTATTTTGGGAAGTGGTGTTGTACTGATTCTTTTTCTTATCACTGTAAGGACCAGCAATTTTGGCCTCACTGCACTGCAAAAATAAATGACATCGAGGCTGAAATATATTAAGTATTCTATAGATAGTGCAGCTGATACTGTAAATTCAAAAGACCGTAGACTAACTGCATGGTATCCATTCTAGGACGTGGTGTTTATTCCAACATCATGGGATTTCTTGGTGGAGTCTCCTGGGCAATGCTGGTAGCAAGAATATGTCAACTCTACCCGAATGCTTTGGCCTCTACCCTCGTTAACAAGTTCTTCTTGATTTTTTCAAAATGGTAAGAGCTGTTTATTTTAATTTTCATAAAGAAGTAAGAGTTGTAATTATTTGTATAAAGATGTACATTGACAGCATCCCGTGCAGCCCTGAGTTGCAAAACAGAGCTTAAAACGGACACTTAATTACTGTCTTGTCTTCTGTAGGGATTGGCCAAAGCCGGTGTTGCTGAAACGTCTTGAAGAGAGCTTTCTTAACTTACCCGTCTGGGACCCTAGGG
The DNA here is from genome assembly GCA_013397865.1 of Struthidea cinerea. Classification (NCBI taxonomy): domain Eukaryota; kingdom Metazoa; phylum Chordata; class Aves; order Passeriformes; family Corcoracidae; genus Struthidea; species Struthidea cinerea. Next base: position 323,109 of record VZTI01000016.1, on the reverse strand, counting down.
TAGGTAGCCGTTGAATTCAGAAGCCTTAAAACTTTCTTGTGACCTAAACTGGTGCTAAACAAAGCTGTTGTAACCTCGTAGGTGAACCCATCAGACCGGTACCACGTGATGCCCATCATCACCCCGGCCTATCCACAGCAGAACTCCACGTACAACGTGTCCGTATCGACACGAGCAGTCATGGTAGAGGAGTTCCAACGTGGTAAAGTACATTCTGTGCTTATTAACTGACTAAACAGTGTAATTCTTGCTCTATGAAACCACGTTCTCTGAATTAGTTTTGTGCAGTGAGGTGTTCTAGTAATAAGATTTCTCTGGGAAATACGCCTGTTGCAGGCAGTAAGGGACCAGTTTTCCAATAAGCTGTTGTAGATCTGCATCGTGTCAAGGGAATTCCTGCTTTTTGTTCCGTCAGTTACTGTTAAAAATCTTCTAAAGTTTGTCATGGTAATCTTCAAAAAGTAGTAATAAGATTTTTAACCATATTTGTAGGTCTTGAAGTTACTGATGAGATTCTCAAAGGAAAGTCAGACTGGTCAAAGCTCTTTGAACCACTGAACTTCTTTCAGAAGTACAAGTATGTATGAAATCTGTTGTCTGAACTTGCAATTATTTACTTAGTGGTTAGCATAATGAGTTTTAACTTGGGGTCTAAATAGAAGATTGAATTGATACATTTCAGTTTGGGGTTTTTTTAAAGAAACTGGAGGGGGTCATAGAAATTTTGGTACATATAAGCATAGGGAAGATAGGAAGAACTCTTATGCCACTCACACCATTTTTCCTACCAAAAAAAAAATCATCTGAAATTTAGAATGTAGAATAAAGTCTTGAGCTAGTGTATTCATTTTCCTTTCTTCTTCTAGACATTACATTGTGCTGACTGCCAGTGCCTTTACAGAAGAACACCACTTAAACTGGTAAGCCTTGCTTTAAACGTGGGTCCAGTGCAGAACTGAAACTCAATTCAATGTTGCACCATATTTTTGTTAATTGTATTAGCAAATAAAGTCTGTAACTATGCAACTAGGCGTGGAATACACCCCCTTCCCTCCCTGCTTTGAAGACCACTGTTCTAGAGCCTTAGACTTGATTTCATAAAGAGTTTAACTGTAATATTTAAGGACTAGGTTGCACTCAGTGCTAGATTGCACTGGTGTGTAGTCAGCCTATTGCAGACCTACTTTTCTTCAATGAAGGAGATATGCCAGTAATTACTTATTTGACATATGTGAATGTGCTGACTCACTGGGAATTTTGAAATAAGGGAAAATGGTGAGGAATTAGGCACTGTAATGCGTGTTTATTGACTTTACAGTGGGTTTCTTTGCTGAGAAATAAGTACTTTGCTTGCTTTGCTCAAGTAAGCAAACTATCTGTAACAGACCCCCATTCTGAGGGCACCTTAGTTTTACTTCAAAGTTTGGCTTGTGCTTTAACTTAGATAATTCTTGTGACATCTCTGAAAGATAGCTTAATGTTTAAAAATAGTTTTAATAGTTAATACCTTTTATCTGAACTTTCTAATATATTCACTTAAAAATCTTATCAGCTACAGCTTGATATCAGTCACAGTTGTGTGCAACAAGGTGCATGGGCAGAGGGCCAAATAATTTTTAATATGAAATGTTCTTGAGTGAACAAACCTTATTGTACTTCACAATAAAGACAAGGGAGATTCTGGCTCTGGTAAGAGCTGATGCTTTTGTAGTGACAGAAATAGAGGCAAATTTTCCAGTTTTGCAGCTGGGGAAAACAATAAAGCAGAAGATAAATTTGCTTCAGTTTATTATAAGAAAAAGTTTAGTTCACCAGTTCTTGGGTGGATTTGGGAATAGATAGCACATGTCTGTTATTCATCAGTGTAAGATACTTTTGAAGAACATACAGATTTCTGACTGCTTTTAAAGTTAGCAGAGTTTTAGGTAGAAGGATGAAATGCCACTACTTTATTGAAATTAAAGCTCTCATGGTGATGATTCATTTCTTAGGGAAGTTTCTGATGGGGCTGTTGACTAAATCATTTGTTTATTAAAATAACTCTACTTTTCCATTTTCACTGATCAATCTACAGGAAAAATTGCATCTTGGCGTGCTTGAGCCTTTTCAAAACCACTCTTCTTGATCCTTGTGGTAAAAAGGAGTTTTGCTGCACCCCAGAGGTGCTGGGATCTGCTCCTTGTTATTTTCATCATAGGTTATAGGTGGAAGTGTTGCATCTGAACTGTTCAGAGTACATGTAAAACTTACTTATCTCTGCCTTTAGAAACAAAAGCACAAATGTCACTGGAAACATCTCAAATTACTCTGTGTGTGTGTGATATAAAGATCTAGTGTCTGCTCAGCGGTATGAAACTTGGTACTTATTGATTGGTTAACACTCTGTTACAAAAAGACATCTAACTGGTGTGCTGGATACAGTTAAAAATGAATAAAATACCTCTTGTTCTTATTAGGATCGGCCTCGTTGAGTCTAAAATCCGTGTGCTGGTTGGAAACTTGGAAAGGAATGAATTTATAACTATTGCACACGTACAGCCACAGTCTTTCCCTGGCAACAAAGATCTCTATAAACAGTGAGTTTTGTTATTTTTCTGAAGTACGGTAGGTGCTCTAACAGGCAGGGTCCTGAGCATGGAAGATCTTTTTAAAGAAGGGAGAATGTCAGGAAGTAGTACTCTGAGAATTTAAGTCTGGGATGGCTCTAAACTAAACAAGTAAAATGTTCTAGAATCCAGATCACTGGTATCTGTGCCTAACTTCAGGTTTGTGAATCTTTTTTTAGGAGTGGATATGTATCAATGTGGTTTCTTGGGCTTGTATTTAAGAAAGCAGAAAGTGCAGTAAAGACTAACGTTGATCTAACACATGGGATACAGTCGTTCACAGATACAGGTAAGGCTCTATTTTTGCTCTAGACTTGTAGGGTTTAGTTCTTCTTATTCCAGTAGAAAAAAATTGCTTCACAAAGTGAATTGTGCTTCCTTCTGTTATTAGATATCCCTGTAGATAGCAACATACAAAAGATTAGCTTGAACACGGGTTGTGTTGGCACTTTGTCAAAGTAAGGTCATCTCGAAACAAAAATGTGTTAGTCATATACACCATGTACCATATGTGAAATAACAGTTCCGTAGATCATAGTGTAAAGACTCACAAATGAACTCCATTTTCTGTAGGGGACAGTCAGATGTGAAGCCCAGAGATGCCCATTTGCTGGGATAGCTATACTTGTCAAACAGTAGTCAGCTGCTGAACTTTGAAAGTGGGAATTGACTGTGTCAAGCTCTGAAATGAGTTGTTGATAGTATTTTTCCAAGACAGTTTGTGTATGATATGATCCCAGAACTGTGAAAGTCACTGAGTTGTCACATTGTAATTGCATGCAGTCTTGCATGTAAATTTTCATGTTCATAGTCTGTTACTACTTTTGATAAATGTAGACATAAATTAATGTTGCAAGTCTTGTTAGGTAATACTAAAATAATAAGGAAGCCAGGCTATTCTTCTGAAGTGAGAAGTGTGTTTGGACAAAGAGTTCTAAACAGTGAAACCCTCTGAATGTTTGTTGGAGTTTATCCATATTACCAGCATGATGACCTGTGTGTTGTCTTGCTCAAACAACAAGTAAATGCAGTAAAACCCGACCTTCTTAGTTCATGCTTGGGATATGAGAAAAGCACAGAAAAATGCATCAAAACTCTCATCCGAGTTACAAGCTCAAGGTGGGGTGATTTCCTCAGACTTGCACTGTTACCTGTGCTTGCACATTACACTCAGTGGCAAATGTAAATTGGCATTTCAATAGCAAATGTAAATTATGTTAATGAGATTTACGTGCTGCTAAGAGGCCAGAACTAATGGTAAATCCTTTATGCACAAACATTGTTAGTATGGCTGTGTGCTCTTAGTTTAGTGAAGCACAGCCTATGGTATGAGTTGGACAGAGGACTTTAATCCAGAGAGAATTGAACAGAAAAGCTATTCCTTGAGAAGTATGAAATCCTTTCGCAGCTGTGGGGATGACCAGTAGTTCTGTGCTAGAGAGCTGTTATGATGTGCCTTGACTTTGACAGAATAATTTTAGAGGGCAAAGACTAATTTCAAGTTGATGAGCTCAAGGACAGAAGGCTCAGTTTGGAGGGCTTTTGTTCAGCGAACTTTATTTCCCTTTTATGTACAAACATTATTGAATTTCCTTAGAAGTCACTGTCCATATTGGTGTGTATGTTCACCTCTGTGCTTTTTTTTCTTGTCTGGTCTCCTGTACAAAGCCTTTTAGTTGCGTGTCCTTGCTTTGATTCCCACTCTGGATGTTAGTAAGCTGACTTTCCAGTTATGCTCATGATAGGCCGGTTAGATAAGCTTATCTAAATGTGACTTAATTCTGTAGTTACTGTTGTGCTGCTGTAGCATTTTTCAGTTGCATAAAAGGCTGTTTGCAGGCAGTCGAGAAAAACCTGTTTAAATTGTAGTGAGTCTGTTAAAGCAGATGTCCCTAAAATCCAGTCTTGCTTCCTCGGACAGAGAGAATTTATAAATGCATATTGAACTCAAGTAGCTGTTGTGGCTGGTCTGTAGTGAATGTGAAAGGGACATCATAGGTCACATTCATCCTCCTGTGATTATTGGGTGTGCTTCGACAGCATTTTGTGTTCAGTTAGGCTGGGAATTCTTCATGTGGGCTGGGCAGACATGTTCCTAAAGAAACCATATGTAACTTTGACAAGTACTAATGCAAACATCCCCACTGAGCTACAACGCTGTGTTTGATGTCAGTTTACAGGCAGGCCAGTGCCCTCAACATCCTAAAGGAAGGTATGAAGATTGAGGCAACTTACGTGAAGAGAAAGCAACTCCATTATTTTTTGCCAGCAGGAACCTTACAGAAAAGAAAGAAGGTATAATAAAAATTCGGCTCTTCTGGTAATTTTTAATAAAATCTTCAGTAATTACTTGAAGACTTTATTTTTTCACTGTCGTTTCAGCAAAGGGTGTCAGATATTAGTCAAAATAATAGTGGACTTCAGTGCAAAAGGTCTTCTTTAGGTGAAAGCTGTTCGGATGGTTCCAAAGACAGAGATTCCAGAACACCCTCTAATTCCTCTTCGTTAAATAAGATATCTAAGTTGGACATCTCTACAGCAGAGACAGAAAGGTTAGTGCCATAACCTTGGAAGTGTGGAGAAGCTGCTCTTAACTGACTCACAATGTAAATGAGGTCTAGGATTTCTTGTTTGAATCTATGTGGATCATAAGCATGTGGAGGGCTCTAAGAGCTTCAGGAACAAAGCTGGAATCTCCATCGAGCACATGGTAGGAGACCAGGTTAAAGGAATCCTTGAAAAAACTAAATAATGTCCATGAACACATAGGAAGGAAGAACTTGACACCAGGGAAATTACTTAGTCTTGAATATAAATCTTCATACGTTAGTGTGTAACTTGAGGCTGGAGTATTTTATGTGCAAGTAGCTATTCTTTCTAACAAAAAGCTGATGCCAAGTAGATTGAGTTCTAACGAAGTACTGATCTTGGTCACAGAAACACTAGAGCTGCTGCTGACTTAGCAGAGTGGTATGAGAACTCGGGCAGTAAAAGTGTCTGTCGCTTCCTGGGAAGTCTGTTTATCCCTAAGATACTCCCCACGCACAGGAAGAATACGTAATCTTGAGAGTAATTGCCCAATCCTACCAAATATGTGATACCTGCTCTGTTCAGGCTGTTTGATACTGTAGGAGTCACATGAAAAAAAAATAAAAAATTGTGTGCACATCTGGGTAGAGCAGAACAATGGTTCAAAGCAGCACAGTGTGCTGGGTAGACTAATTGGGGAAAATATATCAGGACATAAAAACTCAGTAAAGAAAATGCTTGAGTTTAAATCTTCAGTCTGAAATTCAGGAAAATGATGGTCTGGTGCTATGTTGCTTGGGAGGTTGTGTTGTTTAATAGAGCTCTGACCATGAGCTAAGGAGGTCGATGTTTGTCTTGCATGCACTTTCTGGAAATGACATATACGGTATTTTACAAACTAGCATTTTATAACTCTAGTGTTTGACTTTTATAGAAATGTTGAATGTCAGAGTTGTAGTGGTGCCAACAGTGTAGCTGAGCCATCAACGTCTAAGGGACTTTGCATTCCTGTGACTGATCCAAGTATGTATTTGAAGTGGTAGGTGGAGTGTGGTTTTAAATTTCGTGGCCAAACTCTAAAAGCCAGGTGTCTCCTACAGAAATGGAGGCTACAGTTGCACAAAGAACATCGGGACCTCCAATTGGTTGCACCATTCCAGGATATAACACGGTTTGTCAACTCAGAACGTGTTTTGTGCAAGGACAGCATAAATTGAGTGGGACTCTAATCACGGATCCTAAGAGTGCTTCACCTAAGCAACATTATTCACCAACCTCTAAAGTATCTCGTCCACCTACATCGGGAGAATGCCCCCAAAAAGCCATAGATGGAGAAAAGGCAAGAAGGGGGGGCTAGGCCAAGGAGGGTTTGAAGTAGTACTAATTACTGATGTAGGACAAATGAAATAACTGAAAATAAATGTATTTATACATCCCCAAAGGATGTGGGAATCTAAACTTAAGCATATCTAGTTGTACTAGAATGTAGATGTGAGAAATTATAATGAATATAATGTATAAATATTAACGTATTTTCAGGATCTGGCACTTAGTGACTGCTTCTCATCTGGTGCCAAGGTCTCTAAATACTGCTGTACTTACCTGTCACTGCGATGACCAATTGCTGAATGAACTGTCTCATCTGGAAGCAGTTCTTAGTTCAGAAAAAAAATCATATTCAAATGAAGAAGATACGAATTTTATAACTGTAAAAGTATGAGCTAATACGTTTCTGGCAGATGCTTTTTGAATGCCTGTTGATAGTTTTGCTGCTTTAAAAGTCAGCAGCCTACTCAATAGGTCATTACTTCTGAAATGATAGTGTGGAGTTGCTTGTTAAATCTTGGTTTTGTGGAACTTTTAAATTAATATTTCATTTTTTTTTATTGCTATATGTAAGTCTCCTTAAACAGCTGTTCTTGGAGCTTGACCTGTGATTTGAGGCACAAGCAAAGAACAACTAGAAAAAGAACCCTCAGTTTTGACACTTGCGAATAATCATCTTGTAGAACTGTTATCTAGTATTGAATATTGCAAGTACAGATTTCAACGCTTGGGTAGTAGGACTTTTCCAGAGGCTTTAAATTCCTGTGGGGTAATGGTGGACTTGTATAAATATTCTTTTAAGAATGGCCCCTAATAATGTGTTGACTGGAAGCTGTACCCAAATAAGAAGGGAATTTTAGCACAGCAATTATTTTGAGTCTGTGTATTTTGTTCCTCCAGCTAAACATGTGGGACTCCGATTTCACAGAAAGCGGATACCCTCAAGATGGGAGGAAGAGAGCCACAAAAAATGTAATTTTTAAGTGATTTTTCTCAGCAGACTAACTGAAGAGCGGAATAGTTTAGTGCCTAGACTGCCTTACATAAATACTCTGCTTGTTTACTGATGGAAACAAAAATACACTCTTTAGTTTAGCTTGTTTCAGTCCTCATTCCCCAAATATTACACTTGTATGACCTATCTTTTAAATGTTCCATTTGGTAGTGTCTAATTCCTTGCCGTGCTGGAAATAATACTGAATTTTCTTTTTAAAACTACTTGATTCACTGATGTAAATTAAAACTGCTATAAAGACCAAAGCATTTGGCTTCTCAAAGGGAAGATAAAGAGCTTTGCTATTCATGTAGCTTGTTACTGAGGCATAAGCTCTTGAGGGCACACCCTGAAAACAAGATGAGATCTTGCTGGTGAAGGTTGAAATACCTGAACCGCTGTCTGTGTGGTTTTAGGGCTTCAGGATACCTAAACCCACCCTCCATGGGGTGGAGGTTGTTAATGCATGTATGATTTTAAGGTATCCTAGCTGCCAGAACTTGCTGCCTCTCAGTCAGGAACCTGGCAATACTGCCTAACAAATTCCTTCTGGCTTTTTTAGGGTGTCCTTGATGGAAGATCCATGCAGATTCCAGTGATCACATCAAGATCACAGGTATTTATTGCGCTTTTGTATTCATAGGTAAAGCAGAGCTAGCATTTTCTTTTTATGTACAAAGATTCATGTACCATTAAACTTGGTGGTTTGAAGATTAGTAAGGTTTTGCCTGTTGTGCTTCCAACAAATTAAATAACTGAACAATGACCTTCACAAAAGTGAAGCCAAAGTTTCCAAGTTTTGAACTTGAAAAAGCATGTTTCTATGCCCTCAGACACTGACAGTTTGTGTCCTGCTTTGGTTTTCTTGTACTGTTATCAGTACTTGTATGCTGGTTTCTGTGATGAGACATGGAAGCTTTGAAGTCTATAGGTGACTTTAATTGCTGTGTGTCATGTAAAACGTTGCGAAATTGAGGGCTGTAAGACTGGAAGTGATCCAGACAGTAGAGACTCTGTTTTCCTGATCCATGGATCTGAAAAAAAATCTTTCTTTACTGTGCTGTTGAGCAACTCACAGCTAATTTCCCCTTCCTCAGGGATACACTTGTCTCAGTTCATGCAAGAGGAGAATTGTGCAGAGGGGAAAATGCTCTTCCTCTGCACATGGCGGTAATTAAAGAAGTGATGTGGTAAAAAAAAAAAATCTCTGAAAATGGCTTTGGGCCATACTAGTTTGGTATATAAAGAATGGTATATTCAGCTAGGAAAGGGTGTTTATCTGCTGCTACTTTTGCGTTAATGAATTTAAATTAATTCATTAATTAATTAAAAATTCCTTTTTTCTTTTTTCTGTGGCATGTTTGTGTGTTATAGAGGCTTTCCAGTAAAGAACTGCCAGATTCTTCATCTCCTGTTCCAACAAATAGCATTCGTATTATTAAAAGATCCATCAAACTTACCCTTAATGGGTAAGTGGTTGATCTCCAGGTGAAGAGGATAATCACTTGTTACCAGTCCTTACTGTGAATGTGTGTTGTGGTTACTAACAAAGGTAGAAGGTTACTGTGGCCGTACTGTAACTGACCAGTTAAAATCATGGTCGTATTTTTATACTGTTGTTAGATACTTGCTTCCTTTTGAACTACTCTTTGCATGGGCTTGTAACAGTTACCTTTACGAGGTTTTAAGAAGTGTAAATTGCCACCAGCTGAAGCAGCTACAAAAACCAACCTGTCCTGTGCCTTGGATTCAGAATGTATGTCATCAGGGTTAATTGGTTGCTGCAACCACATTCTGTTTTCAAGTGTTTATGAATGTGCTTGTATTCATCCGTGCTTGCCTAATTCACATGCATATATTGTTCTTATCTCCAATTACTTTCCCCTTTGGCACACGCACTCCTGTGCATCTCTCACAATAGTGCTCAGCTTCCTTGGCTCGCAGCTTTCCACTGTCTTGCACAGCCATGCACCACGCAGGTACTGCCTCCCATGGAGGCCCGTAAGTGATTTCAGTATTGAAGGAAATGCAGCGGAGGATGCTACCAAGGTATGGAGATGACAGACATGTCCCATGCTGTGTTGTCTGATTTTTTTTTTTTTTGGTCTCAGGACTGCTCCAGCATGAGACTTGAGAGGTTTTTTGTGTCACTGGGTAGTAAAGCCCAACTCTGAACACACAGCTGAAGATGCACTGAAACACTGCAACAGCTGAGGCTGTCCTGACACTACTGCCCACCTGCAAGCTGCATGCAGAAAGTGGTTTCAGATAAACTGAGAGCTGTTCTAAATGCTTACATGAAAAAACCTGTAGTAGTCTTGAGTCTGGTTCTGTAAACTGATAACACTGCTTACCCAGCTAAGTGCATTAGGGGTTTTGTGGGGTGGGGAGAAATTCTGATTATATGAAACAAGTATTATGCTATTTCTCTATTGTAATTTCTTCATCATTTGGTGGTTTCATAAGTGAACTTGTAAGTTGTTTTTCCAGAGTATTTTTGTATGTACTGCAAAAAACTATCTTCAAAGTGAAATTTAAAATCTTTAGTCTCTTTTTTCTTTTTTTAGTGCAGATGAGATCTGCTTAAAAAATCTAAACAACTAAACCAACTCTAAGGGATGGGAGGAAGGCAGTGTCAGAAAGAAGTGTTCTACAAAATGATAATGTCATAGAATCATTTAGGTTGGAAAAAACCTTTAAGTCAGAGTCCAGCTGTAAACCTAACACTGCCCAAGTCCACCACTAAACTGCCATGCTAGAGTAAATCTGAGGAGACCAGGAACACTGCTTTGCTTTCCTGCTTCTGGTAGATCTGGGGTTTGATTTAATGCCCTCTGAATTTTGCAGTTTGCAAACTGCATGATTCAGCTGAAGTCCCAGTTTGATATGTGGACAAAGATACCCCTGAATTGTTTTTAAATGAGTTGCTTGTCTTAAAGAGCAAATCTGAGCTCTAAACATCTTAAATATCTGCCTTAGTGACAAGCTTGAAGGACTGTAAAGAAACAAGAGGTGGTATCTATCTTGTCATGTCTTAACTCTTTAGCATTCCCTCTGCTGCTACTATCCCAAACCTGTGGAGAAAGCATGACTATCACAATCTATTTGTTTCTTCCCTCATTCTCTGGTTTCCAGCTTGCTTCAGGTGCAATTTATCCCTCCAGAAATTGATCTTAGTGTGTTTGAGAGGCCTTATTCTTCCTTCCACCCTCCAAAACCCCCAAAACTTAGACTGCAAGGCTTTGATTTAGTCACAGGTTAAAATTAAGAAACGGTACCCATATTGCTTAAGCAGCTTTTAGCAGAACTACACCATGGTTTATAAAGTGGTTGCCTCAGTTTTGTGACCTGTTCTAAAACAGTGGTACTCAAATATTGTCACTTCTGCGTACCAGTTACAGTAGGTATTCAACTTCAGCACCTGTGTAAATACAAATCTGTCAGGAATGTGAAGGAACTAAAGCTGAAGTAGGTGATAAGATAAACAGCAAAACAAATATGGGAAGTTTTGTAGTAGACTACAATCCCGTAATATTCCCATGCTTTTAAATTCTTCCACATGAGTATTCCAAGACTAAGCCTATGGGAAAATCATCCCTTAAGCAATGTCAGCACATGCACTTCTGCAACTATTCTCAAACTAAACTAACCTATTTATTGCATATACCTTTACACAGATCATTTTATTTTACTCTTGCTTTGTGGTTATCTTCTAATTGCTCTTTTTTAAAACTTTTGTATTTTCCTCCTCACTCTTAGGGTTTTAAGAAGAATGTTCAGGGTTTTGAGAAGAACATTCAGGAAGAGTTTAGGTTACTAGTTTCTCAGACTTGATCCACTGGTGAATTACACGTCTTAATGTATCTTGACATATAAGATGTCAAGTGTGATGTTAAGTGACGTCAGTGTTCTGGAGTTTCCCTGGATGTTGCAGAAGCTCGATGCTGCTCCAGGACTCTGCAGATTAGAATTCAGCTGTTTGTAAATAAAGTTCAAACTTCTTCAACTTCAGTGTTCTCCTCTGTTAAAGTGATTGAAAGGGAAGTTACTCCTGCATGAGGACTCAGTGAGGGAGGCTCTTTTGATACCAGGCTCTTTTCTGTCTGCTTTCTTAGCTGGTTGCTGGGTGCATGGCTTGAGATGAGGGACTCATGCTCAATCTCTTCCACGAGGAGCAGCTCTGTACTGAAATTGTGTCTGAGTAGTAACTTTGAGCAAGAAATCCCCTTGCAGGAATTAACGTCTGTGATTTTACTCGTTAGGTACAAGCCAAGAAGCAGTTAATGTGAAGTCACCTACATTTTGGCTGTAGCCATTGATTTTCCTGTAGAAACTGAGAGAAAGTAACAGAATACTTACTTTTTGCCTTAATGAGGAAAAAGCAAAGAGGAAAAAAGGTATCTAGAAATTTGTTAATCTTGACTGTGGGAGAGAGGGGTTTACTAACCTTGTCTTATGTAATGCTTAGTGACATAAGCTGTTGAGCCTAAAAAGACCAGCAAAAACTCCTGGCTCTATTTTTGTAATTACCTCATCACACTTCTTATAAAGAGCGTGATCCTGTGCATTATTCCAGTAAATGAAGAGCCGTGGTTGTAGGGTGCAGGCGAGGGGCTCATACCCACCCTGGGGCTGGAGGCAGCCCGTGCCCTGTCCCGAAGGAAATCAAATGCCCGTGAGCAGGATCTCGGTCCTATGGAAAAATCGTCTTCCCCTGGAGAACCCAGCAGGCTGCTGCCTTCTCCCTGCCTCCACCTGCTGCGGGGTGGCTGCGGGGGCTGCGCGCCCTTTCCCCGGGGCTCGCAGGGAGCTGTGGCCGTCCCACGCCGGGGCGGGTTCCTGGCCCGGAGCCCGCGGCGGGGGCGGGCGGGGTCCGCGGGCTGCCGGTGCTGTGACTGTGCCGTGACAGTGCCGCGTGTGGCCCCCGGGGAGCGGGGAACGGCCGCCTCGGAACGTCACTCCTGCCCTGGGCTGCTGCCGCCGCGGCCACCGGCCTGGGGGGACACCCACAGCCCCCTGCTGCCTGCCCAGCCCTGCTCTGCCCTGCCCTGCATCGAGCCCTGCGGGACTAAGCAGAGCGCGGGGGGGGTGTTGTCCAGCCTGGAGCGGGTGGTGGGCACTCCTGGCTGCCTCCATCGTGTTGGTCAGTGTGGACTCCCCTACGGATGAGGGTTTCTTCAACCATCATCTACCTCAGGCTGCCAAGCCCTAAGCGTGGCCCAAGGGCTCAGGGCTCAAAGCTGTTGGACCTTGGGTGTTTTTATGGGAGGACCTTGGCAAAGCAATAGCCTGGGGGCTGATTTTTCTCTCATTCCGGAAAATACAGCCTGTTAAACTCTCAGCTGTCTGACCTTCAAGAAATTGATACAGACTGTTCATCCTTGGGCAGTTCCTCTTTCTTGGGAAGACGCTCTGAATCCTCCTGCTGTCTTCTCCCAACCTTGTTTCTTATTCGCATCTCATCTTTTTTTCATTTCTTCCGATCTCAGACTCTTGCCTGTTTTCCTTTTCTCTCTGATAATTCACATTTCCCTTTCTCACCTGAGTCCGTCTTTCTGAATTTCAGCTGGGTAACACATTATTCGATGGTGATGAGTAAAACTCCTGTGAGTCCTGAAACCAGAGGAGAAATAACCTTACCCTGTTTCAGTTTCAGCCTGTGGCAGCCTGGCAATCAGCTGCCTACTGCGGGCACCATCCAGCTCACTCTCTGCATGTGTGTGCAATGGAGAGAGAGCTGAAAATTTTGGCTACTAAAAGCAAGTCTGGCAAGCATGTGCAAGGTCAGTCTTTTCCAAGGAAGAGCAAAAAATCCCAGTAGTGACACCAACACGGCCTCCTTGCTAAATTTCATGTCCCTGTTTCTGAAATGCAAGGAAGTTTCTTAAAAGTTTTCAGAATTCTTTGAATATAGTTAAAGGATATGTTCCCCATGGTCATTCGTAGAAATGACTGAGTCATATTTGTTCTGTTTTTCCTAAAAAAAATCATCTCAAGGGGCAGTGTATGTGATCATGTGAAGAAAAGGTGTTGGCAAACTGGGAGTAACTGAAAATGTGGCCTTAAAATAGGAAGTGTTGACTAGCCATAACCAACGATGTGTTGGTGATAATATGGTAAAAATAACACAGAGTTCAGGCTGTAGTTAGTAGATGTTAAAACTAGAACATGTTAGAATTTCTTGTATCCCTGCAGTTTTAATTCTGCTCTGTTTTTCCAGTGCGGTCACTTGGCCAGAACAGAAAGTTATCACACCTACTCTGAGTGCATGCACACAAGGAGGAAAAGTGGAGGTTTTGTGAATCATTTGATGTATAATTCCTGGCTAAATGCTTTCAGCACTGCTTTGGAATGATGTTTGTTGTGATTTCATTAGATTATTTTCCCCTCTTTTATTTATTTGATACTGAATTTTGATTTTATTATGTACAGCCTTAAGCAGAAAGGCATAAACCTGTCATAATGAGCAATCCAACAGAGATTTCTAATAACTAAGGTAAAGAAATACCAGCTATTTTAAGTTTATGCATTTTCTGTTCTCAAACGAAACAGGCATTAGACTATCAGGAAACTGAAAGCCAGTGCTGGGTCTGAATAGTATTTCTGAAACTGAAGTCTCTATTTCTTGCAAGACTTGTAACTGGTCATTACATTCACTTTTGGTTTTGTCTAGATGGTATGGCATATGTCAATTTTCTCCTCTCATTTTGAATATTTTTGCTGGTCTTTAATTAATGCTGTCCCTTTTTTTGCTATGTTGGAAAACATGTTGGGCGAGTCTGTAAAGCAACCCGGTGTAGCTTTTGTTCAAAGCATTTACCAAATTTGCCAAATTGTGAACAACTGCAAAATCATGGAAACAGTATTTGCTGTAGAGTGATTAGTTGCAGTAATTTAGTTAAAACCAAATGAGACAAAAATATGCCCCTGGGAATCATATTTTGAGGAAAATGACAGTGTTGCAAGCAGTGAAGTACTAGCAATGAGAAGGCCAGGGAATCCCCTGTTTCTGTTCCTCTGTTTGCCCACCAAATAAATCCTGCCTTACACCAAAATGCTAAGTTGTGCAAGTACAGAGATGTTCACTTTGCTGTAATTCAGGGTAAATGTTTGGTACGTGCCTGTAAAATTATCAATCAGTTTACTAAATACTATTCCTCTTACAGAAATGAGTAATCAGCAGCACGTTAATTTTCTCTCCCATTCATACATGTTGTGACTTCAAGTGGGGAAAATTCAGTAAAGGTAATATCTCAATTTTCTCTAGACTTTGGTTATTTGAAGTTGGTTTGAGTTCACCTTTCAGTAACAAGTAAGCTGAGATGGATTGTCCAGCAGCCCAGCCACAGAGCTCAAACAGAGGTTTGTATGTTCAGACTCAAATCTTGTGTGTGTTGAGCCTTAAAGGTCACTCCTGATTTCAGTGGCTTGATGTCAGTGGGGAAACCCTGCTGCACTTTTGTCTGTCCTCGTGCAAAGGTCTAAAAACGTCAAACAAAAGCAAAGCCATTACTTAGAAATATGTAAGGCTACAGTATTGAAACTAACCACAGGTTCTCAGTGACTTCTAAGCAACACCACATTATTTCATCAGCTCCTGCTTGTATGTGAACTTCGGCCTGTTCTCAGTCACTGCTCCTTTAGCTCAGATTGTTTTGGTTTTCAGCTACTTAGTGAGAAGATGTTTTGTTGACAAACGTGGGACAATCTCTTTGTTAAGTAATGGATACCACTAACACCAATGTTTAAGATGACTTCTTATCCAGAATAATTGGACAGAGCACCCACCAGAAGTTCCTTATTTGTATTAAGGTTTGGAATTAAGGATCCTGCACTGTTTTCCAAGGCTCTCCTTCTGCTTTAATAGATGAATCTAAGGCCTAGAGATTAACCATTTATGAAGGGTCAGACAGAAATTTTGTGGCTAACACCAGAAACTGAAGGCAAGTTCCCTGAATGCATGAGACCCTTTTTCTTTAGAGTCAGGTTGCCTATGCCTGCAGTGGGGATTCCCAGTGCATAAGTTACTGTATCTGGCTAAGGACTGTTGTAAGGGCTCTGGTAGCTATTTCTAGAGACTACTGACACCAGCTACTGATTTTTAAGCCAGCTTACATGATAGCCCAGTACTCCTTCCTGTTGCTTTTTAATAAGTTTGCAAATTAAACAACTTTTCCTTTCAGACTGTATTCCTAAAAACAACAAAAAAAACCCACAAGTTTGTTTCCTGCTTATTTTTGTTTCTCCATAAATAAAGTCTCACTAAGAATTTTAGCACAACACACAGTGCCACAGGACTGCCAGATGCAAATTAACACCTTATTAAGTGCTCATAGGTAAGTTCTTATGTCCTACTATCGTGGAGGTGAGTGAGAGTGGTAAGGAGGAGTCCCAATAATTATTGATAGTAAAACTGTAAAAAAAATAGAGTGACTTATTTTCTAAGGAGTATTTCCAGAAAAGGAATGGATGCTAAGTGCACATATTTATTTAAAAACATGATTAAAGTTACATATGTGAACTGGTATATTGTTTTATCTTTCTGAAAGAATGGCAGAGTTTACAGTAAGTTTCTGGAATCCACCTCCCTTACAATACTTCAATGCTTACATGAATGTTCTGTTTGCAGGGCCGTGGACTTTCATCACTCAAAATTTCAGTCAGCTCAAGTGGAAGCGTTGTCTGAAAGTGAGGTGTGTCATTGGGTTCTTGACTTTTAACTGTACTGTATTGCTGTGAATGTGTTATTGCCTGACCCCAAATTGAATGAGTTTATTCCTGGAATCACAGCTTGTTTGATGCAGTGAACATGCACAACGAGCATGTCTCCAGCACCAAGAATGTGCTATTGCTTCATGAGATTCTTAAAGCCCCTCAAATAAAGCCAGAAAAACACTCATTTGAGAGAAGCTGACATACCCCTTCCCTCTTCCAGCTTTAGGAGTGTGGATTTTCTGAAATTCCCAAATAATGCTGTTGAGCAGTCTCTGCTTGAGCATGTTATGAGCCAAGATGGAGCTGCTCTTGTAAAGGGAACCACAGAGAGTTGTTGCTCCCCGCCATCTTACTGAGCCAGGACAGGAGTTTATGAAGATAGCAAACATCTGTTCATAAAGCAGTGCTGTGCACATGGCATTGGGAAGCTCTGGGCTGGAAGACAGCCAGTAACTTTTGCAAAAGTTGAAAGAATGGTGGCTTAGAGGCTTGTGGAGGGGAGGATATTGCAAAAGAGAAGTGGCCAGGGTTGCTGGAGCGTAGAATGGCTGTTAAGGAGAGGAAAAAAAAAACCCTTTAGTAACATAATTAAGCAGCAGCTACTTTGCTATGTATTGTTTTTATAAACCACAATCAATTGGGTTTTTATCATTTTAGGAGGTTCTTGCCACCACCTGTGTCCCCAGCACACTGAATCCTTCTTTCCTTTCCTGGCTGGAGAGTTCTGCTTCATCAGCTGCAGTGAATGGACTGCCTGTATGTAGGTAAGGAGCCAAACACTGTTGAAGGGAGCAGAAAGAACACCATGTTTATTTACCCCTGGTTTTTGTTATTTCAAATTAATTACAGGGATGTTTATGAGGCAGGGTTGTTGACCACACAAATATAAGCTGTTCATAATACATATAGTCTGGGAGAAACTGTAATTGCTATGCTAAGTGTAATTTATTCTGTGGTTCCATTCAGCTATGTATTTCATTTTATTTTTCCATTCTTCTTCTAGGGGCACTGGTAAACATTCTTCTAAGCAGGGATGGTAATGATGAGACAGTAATTGTTTGAGTAAATTATCCAAGTGGCCACCTTTCTTTTTTTTTTTTTCACTTCCTACACTTCTGGTGTCCTCTGGCATCAGAACAGAAGTATATGCTAGTCCTAGGCTATGTAAATTAAAAGTTCTGTCTGCATTGCAATTAAAAACATGTCAGGTCACATGGTTTCCACTTGACCAGTTACAGCAGTGCTGTTTTGCAAATAAAGTTTTAACTGTGTTGCAAGTGTGAAGTCCTGAACTGACCAAGTCTGTAGTAACTGGGTCACCTGCCAGAGTTTTTTGTGATGTAGGTCATGGGAATATTTGCAGAAGCAAAAGTGCTGTAATTGCATAGCTGTACCAGTATTTATGTTGACATTGAAACTTAAAGTTGCATATTCAGGAGGCAGAAACTATACCATGTGTAATTAAGATATGTAAAAGGAATATAAATTCTAGTTTAAACAATCCAGCAGCTAAACAACGTGGATTTTTGAATTAATGTCATTATTTCAGATCTGTATCCTAATGGGCTTTTTGCACCCTGAGAGCACAGACATCACCCAGTTAGGCAAAGAGGATTAGGAGCAGTAACACAGGAGAGCTCAGGAACCCAAAATAAATCAGTGCATCACGTGTAAGAGTTGGGTTGCCACGCAGCTGAGGAGCTGTAGTCTTAGACCACCCTGGTGTGCTGTGGAGTCAGGATGAAAAATGCCCCCCAAATTGTCCCAAAGCCCTGGCAGTCTCAAAATGAAGAGGTGAAAATGGTGAAACAGGGCAGCACCAGCAATTTACAAGACAGCGTCTGTCATGGAATGGAATACTGTCTTGGAAAGGAACCTCAAGATCATCTGGTTCAACCTTTCTTGGCAAAAGCATGATCTAGACAAGATGGCCCAGTGCCCTTTCCAGCTGAATCTCAAAAGTGTCTAACATTGGGGAAAAGAAAGCTGGAATTTAAGAAGGAGTTAAGGAAAGGTGGAATTAAAGCTTTCCTTGCAGCAGGAGCTTTCTTCTGGGAGCCGCACGAAGTCTCACTTGGTGGGTCAGGTAAGTTTGAAAGACTCGGGGCAGTGGAAGTGTCCGGATGTGAATCAGGTCTCACTCCCGATCTCACAATTGCAACAGTCTCTCTGCAGGCTGTTTATAGGGGGTGTGGAGCATAATGAATATTAATTAAGTGTGGTAGCCAGTTTTACTTTAGGCAAGTATCTCTGCTATTAGCATGTCTGGATCTCCTGGAATCAGCCAGCTATAGATTTACTTCTCTACAGCATCCATGCCTTTGGGACCAGATTTGGTATCTCTCTTACTGAACTATGAGTCTCTAGTCTCTCTAAAGCTTTGAAGTGGTATTAAATCTGGATTGGTTTACTCACAGGATTTTGCTTTTACAGGGTAAGAGAAGGTGGTAAGAAAAACTGAAATAGCTGCATTATTTTAAAAAAGTAATGAACTTCTTTAGACCTACAGATTTGTCTTTTTGTCTGTTTTTTTTAAGCAAATGATTATGTATATGGACAGAAACACTTTTCAAATTCAAGTGGGAACTTTGGTCTCAGTTTAATTTCAGTTACGCAGATGGTTATTTATGCAGGTTTCCTTTTCATGGAAACTCCTGGAAAAGGCACAGTCAGCTCTCTTTGGCTACTTTTCTTGGAGATGAGAGCTCAAGATAGTGCACAGAGACTACAGTTCTCTGCTTTGCACATGGAAATTTTTACCTTCATGTTCTGGGGGAAACAGACAACCAGAGCAGTGAGGGAAGCAGGATTTGTGTGCCCTGTGAGGAAATCGTGGTGGTCACCACGAGGGGGCATTTTATTGAGACACCATAAACCCAAGGGTGTTACTCACAATCGCTGAAGCAGTGGTATCAAGGCCCTTAAGGGACAAGCTGCTGTGACAACCAGGAGTAAGAGCAGTGGAACTGTAATCAGAGACTTTATGCCAAATGCCATCCATTCCTTACTTTCTGCTCTTGGGATACTGGAGCCTGTAATGCTTGTCTTAGAATCCATGGGGCTGGTGCAATGGAAAAGTTTAGGTAGCAGGTACCTGTCTCAGCCTTTGAGAAACAGAGAACTGAACAGGTTGACTTTCAGCACTGTTGACTTGACTTGCACCCCAGGGTCTCACTGGAGACTAATCAGAAGTGGAGCTGGGACATTAGTAGCTTTAATAATTTGTCTTTTTTACATCTGCCTGTTAAGGAATTTTTCCATAAAGCAGTTGCCTTTTCTTTATGTTCAGCTTTATATATGACATTGCCCTTGTAGCCAACACTAGCCCTTGTTCTAATTAATCCTTCTTGCCACTGGCTCCTTTCTGTCAGCTCTTTCTTGGGTTAGGCCTTCTCCTTCCTCTGGTTCCTGCATGTACTTGCCAGAAGCAGCTTGTGGTGTCTGTTGCGTTTCCATTCAACAGCTTGAGTCTAGAGCTGTTATTTCCACTGCACAGAGCAAAAAATCAGTTAAGTTCCTTTTTTTTTTTAATTTTTATTGCACAAGAGATCTCTTGAAGAATTAGTCGTCTTCTTGGCTTATTGTTCTTTTTAATTTAAAAAAAAAAGTCAGATTGATATGTGTATTCTTTACTTTCTTACAGTGGGTAAGGTATGTAGAGTATTTTTTCCAGGCATCTGAAAATGTTCTGAGTCTCATGGTGCCTGACACATTTACTGTACCTAAGGCACAGTATTTCAGATTGAAAACCCAGAGGTTGTTTTTGGATTTCATCTCTTTTCAGCAATATTAAGGCTCAGAAGTAGAAATCCTGTGCACATGAATGAGTATTTATCAAACTCATTGTTATATGAGAAGTTAACCACAACATTGATTACAAAAACAATGTCAGACTTTCCCCAAATGTCCTAAAAGCAAAATTGACAAGTCATGTAGCAACTGCCAAATGAACAAGACAATGAAATATCAAAACTCATCACTGTTCTGGGTGAGAAATCAAGGGCTTTCAACCCTGTAATTCAGAAAGCTCAGACTAATAATGGTAGCCTTACTAAGATGTAGGCCTTGTTAATAATCTAAATTATTTTATTGCAGCATGGCAGCGAACTGGATGCATAGGCACAAAGTGCAGGCAACAGCGGGGTGAGCAGCCTGCCGGTGGCTTACTCGGAGTTGATCGTGCCAACTACTGCCGGTAAGACTTTGCATGGTGAGGTGACACCTGTGATACACAGCCCCGGGCAGTCTGTAAGACAGGGCTAATGCAGGGCCAGATAAGACATGTAGTGGCCAATTTACAAACTGGAGGTTTGCTTTGCATATGTAGGAGGACTTGATGTGTAAACTTGTCCCAGAAGGTGCTAGGTGTTTACCTTTGGCCTGAAGAGCGGTGTCACTCTGTCACGCCTGGGTATAATCCTTTAACTGTACAAATCAGAACTGCAGGAGTCATTGGGCTAGAGGTTGAAAATAAGGGGTGAGACTCCAAATTAAGAGGAGATATATCTGATGGGGCTGTACTGAAACAAGGTACCTTTTCACCACTTTAAGGTGGCCTTGTCACTCTCTGCAGCTCCCTGAAAGGAGGTTGTGGCCAGGTGGGGGTCGGGCTCTTCTCCTAGGCAGCCAGCAATAGGAAAGGAGGGCACAGTCTTAAACAGCACCAGGGGGTATTTATGTTGGACATTATGAAGAATTTCTTCACAGAAGGGGTGATTCGATATAGGAATGGGCTGCCCAGGGAGGTGATGGATTCACCAGCCCTGGAGGTGTTTAAGGAAAGACTGGATGTGGCACTCACTGCCATGGTCTGCTTGACAAGGTGGTGTTCAGTCAAAGATTGGATTCTGATCTCAAAGCTCTTTTCCAACCTAATTGATTCTGATTCTTGGCTGTAGATAAAGTCTTCTGAGATTCTTGAAGCCCAGGGTGATGTTAAGTAGCTTAAACTCCTTGTGAGCCCTGAGGAAAAAGGGAAGCCTTGTAATAAAAACCTGGATGAGCGATTGTTACACTCTGTAGTGGATCCACTGCACGGTGACTGGCTGGTATGTGCTGGGGTTTTGGGGAGCAGCAGAATTACTTTAGACATCTACTGCCTATATATTTTTAGTATGCGGTTTTCATGATAAACTTTGTACTCTTAACAGCTTGCTGTTGCCAAAGGGACAATTCCCATCCTTCCTTCTGCCTCCTCATATTTGTTTTGTGGCTGCAGATAGAGCAATTCTATTGCTTCCCTTTGAAAGCAGCAACAGTGATCTGGCTTATAGAGGTAATCTATTTTGAAAAAAATCATTCTGGGCAGAAAGAGGTTGTTTTCTGCTGACTTAGCTCCTTCTGCTCAGCTTGAGCGCATCTCTTCCCTAAGTCCTCTCCGTACAGCTCTACTGCATCATATGAATCTAGATTGTGGCATGAGGAAGGTGTTTACAGCTTTAGTGACCACTTCAGTCGCTAATCAGCTTCACTGTAATGAGAGGCTTTTATGTACCACAGTGGAAAGTGAAAACACTACTCCATCTTTTTCTTTGCCTGCCAACAAACATTTAAAGTTTTTCTCTGTTAAATAATGCAGCTCCCAAACCGTGGTATGTGTTTATAGCACTGGGATGAGGAGAAGGGAATAGGAAGCACTTGAGAGGTCTGGAGGAGAAAGTTCCCGAGAACTTCTGCTCTGAATACTACCTCTGGGAAGGAAGGAGTGTGAATTAGAAATTTCAGGAAGGTTTATCAATTTCTCAGGCTAAAAATACAGTGTTATGCTGCAGTTCCATGACGTTAGCGCTCTGTCAGGAAGCAGGCGCCTCTGCCCGAATTTGTCTTCTAGAAACTTGTTCTGGCCTTGGTGCCACCACATTCCTTCCTGCTGGCAGAGTCATTTCTGAGATTGTACGTGGAACTGGCTCAGTAAAAACTGAGCCAGCAGAAAAAAACCAATAATCTCGTTTCCACCAGGTAACTTTTAAGCATGCTCCTGTGTCTCCAAAGGAGTGCTTGGAACAGTGTAGGAACACACAGGAGTGAGTTACCTGGATGGAAGGAGACAGAGAGGGGACACTGTCTTTCTCTGACACTACCCCAGTGTTCATTAAGCTATCATCGTTTTGTGCTTGGCACTTTCATGTAAGGAGCGGTTCATCCCCTGTAGAAGTTGCATCATCGGTGAATAAGACAGAAGTGTGGGAGCAAGGAGGTGTCTTCTCTGATTTCTGTTGGGGAAATTGAGGCTTAGAGAATTAAACGACTTGCCTAAGAGTAGAAAGGCTGACTTGCCAAGAGCCAAATACCAGTCTCCTGAATCACAGCCTTGTGCCTTATCCACAAGACCAACCTTTCTCTATTAGCATTTCCTTTCTCTCCACCCTGTTTTGAGGGAGGCACAGTAGCATTGTTCTATGTCAAACAAACTCAAAGCGTGGTACAGGAATGCTTCCAGCAGAATGACTTGAACAACCTTTGAGTTTATCATTAATCTGGAAGCCATGACTTTTTTGAGAATGGCTTCTGCATTAGAACCTTCCTCAGGACCAATAACCACAAAAGCTTTAAACACCAAAAGGTCTGACAGTGTTTAAGTAAGATGCCTTTGAGATTAAAAAACATACTTCAAGCAGCAAAAGGTTTCTTAAGGCATAGAAGATTGGAAATTTCTAATCTGGCAGTAGGTGAGGCTTGAGATACAGTGGACAAGAAAACAGGACTTAACTTTATTCCATAAGGAGAGAAGGGAGTGATTTTGTTAACATTATTTTTACTCCTAGTATGATGTACCTTATTAGGAGAGCCATATGCTGAAAGTACCTTAATGTCTGCTTAACCAGGCCAGTGACAAGGGCCTTATCTTTGATCGAAGTCAGATAGCTGGGAACAGGAAATAAAGACTTAACAGTTTGCCTGTGCTGCTCTCCTGTCACAGCCAGCTTCATTGGGCAATGCCTATGCTAAGCACCACTAAAGAGCCATGGTCCTAGGCTTGGCAAATACCACGTCAAACGCTCACTCCTTTGCTGTAGGAGGTTTTAGTGCTGGCTTTTTATCCCTCCACTCTACCCTTGCTTGCCCCATGACGTTCCCTGCCAGAGCAGGGAGCTTTATTCCTTATAGCAACATAGGTGTTAACTGTGCTAGTGCAGCAGCCAGTGAAAAGCAGGAGGTGAGGACTTGTCTTTGGACTTGATAAGTGGAGAAATGGGATCTTAAAACACTTGCTTTAACTGGAAGACAGGAAGTGAAGCACTGGATCGGACTGGCCTGAGAATTCTGGTATCTGGCCTCTGGCTATAGCCAAAGTCAGCTGACAAAAATAACAGTGAAGCACCTGGCTTTTGTTATGCAATGCTGCAGGAGGGGAATTCCATCTGCCTTTTGGAGAGATCTGCATATACCCAAAGCTATGACATGTTCTTACACTTCATGTCAGTTGCTGATGAGGTTTCTGTGATTGCCAAAGCTATACTGCAATCCTCTAGTTCACCACATTCTCCCGGGATAATCCCTGTGCCAGGGATTCCGATCGTAGCAGAGCAGAATTGCATACAGGGTAGTCAGGAATAGAGGAATATCCTCATGCTTGCACGACTTTGAGTAAGGCCTCTTTCATTTGCTTAGGTTTTTGCCTTTTTCTTGGGAAGGCTTCTTGGTTTCCATAGAGTTTAGGAACATGAATGTTTTATAAAACAGCTACACTGGTCTTAGACTAAAAGCTGCTTTTGTCCCACTGTTGTGCTTTTCCCCGGCCATCGGCTTATGGCTACTGCTAGGGAAAAACCATCAAGAAAACGTCTCCTTTTCATGCTGTCCTTCCTCCAATCGCTTTGTTCAGTCTGTGTATTCTGATGATTGGAGCACATAGATCTTACACAATGAAACTCTTCAGATGGTTGGTTGTCCTCTTACCACAAGCTGTTTTCATTTGAAGGAAGGGATAGAGTTAAAGTTTTTGGGATGCTCTAAGAAGTGCAATCCATTCATATTTTTTCTTAAAAATAGTATCAAGGAGCAGTTTGTACCAAAGACACTGGTGTGTGTGTGTGTGAGATACCACCTCAATTTCGAATGTGCAATCTTAAGGATTATCTTTGAGTAGCCTGTTCCTGCAAGCCCTAAGAGTTAGAGTTCAAAAGAGCTGGGGAAAAGTAGGGAATGTTTATTATGTTTTAGTCATAACATGGTATTTGTATTGCCTGGAATACTGCCCTTAATTTCACGTTGGTTTAGATTGTGTACCCTACAATAACACTCCTGAAGAAATGAGTAGATACTTCTGTTTTGAGCCACAGTCTCCCTGGTCTGTGTTTACTCAGTAGTGTAACGGGCTGGGAAAATAGGTGAGAACCAGGGATATAAACTGTATTTAGGGAAGCACCTAAATTCATTCTTTCTGAAGCGTCACAGATTTTACTATCAGAGATTTGGCAAACCAGCCTGAAGATAAGTAAGAAAAAGTATTTAGTCACTTCATACGTCTGTACTGACAACTTGCTTTACATCCAAACTCAAAACTCACAAGTACAGCTTCAGCTATCCCAGAAGAATTGCAGCCCTTTCCTTTTAAAAATCCTGTCCAGGTCACTCCTGTGATCTGCAGAGATGCCTTCAAATTGGGGGCATTTCTCTGGCTGTTCAGCCCTGGGAAGGAAGGCTTGTACAAAACTTGAACCACCAGGTTATCAGTTAAAAACCTGGAGTATCTTCTAATAAGAGATGCTGACGAGCTGATTGTTTGCATGGGGCACTTAGCAGAGAGAATCCAGGTTGTGTGTTTTCCAATTTGCTGCCTTTATTGTAGAGCAGCACAATTTTATTTGTGATCTCTTTTCCAGTTTGTGCTTTGGGGTTGTGTGTGCTTGTGTAGGTAAAGTCTAAGTTTGATTTAGAACATTAGACCCACTTGCCTCCTTTATTGTACATCATCAATCATAGGGAATCCAAGAAATCCCTGAAGACGTAAAAATCTAGTCTGAATTTCTCATACTTTTAGGGCACTGCTGGTTTATACCTTTTGTGTTGTTTTATTTTGGCTTTTTTTGGGGGGGAGAGAAAATAAAAAATTGTGTTCTTCTGGCAAGGAACTAACCCGCAGCCATATAATTATTTTATTATAACATCTGAATAATGTAGTTTTTCTTTAATCATCTAAGGCTAGTGTCACAGACATTTTGATTATCCTGTGTGCTCCCTAGGATTCTTCTACTCCAGTTTCAGTTATAAGTTCAACAGGGGTGCAACCATGTGACTAACCATGAATCTTAAATAAGGAAAGTTTTGCTCATGGGGTGAAGAAAGATAATTTCAGTTTATAGGAAATATGCTGATAGTTGAGCAAAATTAAGGTTACAAAGAGTAATTTACAAAGGTAAGTCCTGTCAATATGAGATGGACTACAGAGCAGGAAAAATAATAATAATTTGGCAGCCTCTTCTGCTTAGTTACATGGGTTGGTGTATGGATTTGCAGATCACAGAACAGCGTTTTCAGCTGTGCTTCATTTCTGGGCATCCCAATAACCTTAGCTTTAGAAACAAGATAGTGAAAAAAAGTAAAAAACTATCAGTTTTGTACCTTAGTTGACTGTTCTTTCAGGCTTTTCTTGTTATTTCATTAATCTTTCTTTTTCAGGGATACTAATTGATTTAACTGCATTTTCACATGGGACAGTTTATTCCACTCCCAGAGTAAAGATGTAAGAAAAAAATGTAAATTTTGTTGCTAAACAGTCTTAACACCACAGCTAGGTGTGGCCTTCCTGTTTCTTTGTGTTCCTCTTTTTTCAGGTGTTTTTTTATTTCCCCTCAGATTTGTTTGTTTGTAACTGACCTCTCCACCT
Source organism: Struthidea cinerea (assembly GCA_013397865.1). Lineage (NCBI taxonomy): Eukaryota > Metazoa > Chordata > Aves > Passeriformes > Corcoracidae > Struthidea > Struthidea cinerea. Next base: position 297,110 of record VZTI01000016.1, on the reverse strand, counting down.
GATCCAAATATGGGGCTGTGGGGTTGTTCCCAGTGTCCAACTCCTTCGCTTCATCTTGCTGTCAGGGCCAAGCTGTGAGATTGAGGATCTGGGGTGCTCTGAAGGTTTGGTAGATTTAAAGCTGATCATTGTGACTTAATCAGCTTGTTGGTGATTAGTTTTTACCTCACCTGCAATGTTGGTCTATCCCTAGTTACGTACAGTTTAGTTATTGAATCACAGAATGGGTTGGAAGGGGCATTCAAAGCCCATCTCATTCCACCCCCCTGCTTTGGGCAGCAACATTTTCCACTAGACCAGGCTGCTCCAAGCTCCATCCAGCCTTGAACACTTCCTAGGATGGGGCATCCCCAGCTTCTCGGGGTAGGTTTGTTCCAGTGCCTCACCACCCTCACAGTAAAGAATTCCTTATCAGTATCTAATGTAACCCTGCCCTCTGTAATTTAAAGCCATTCCTCCTTGTCCTGTCACTACAGGCCTTGGTAAAAAGTCTATCCTTGTCCTTCTCATAAACCCCAAAAGGGGCTTAGACAGGCACTGGGCGGCTGCAGTACAGTCTTCTCTGGAGCTTTCCCTTCTCCGGGCTGACCACCAGGCTCCATGCAGCCGAGAAGAAGATGGATAACGAGAGCGCTCGGTGTCTCGAGGCTGACAGGGCGGGAGAGCGGGGGTGTAGGAATGATGCTCTGAAAGCGTGAGGGTATGGAAGGAAACAGGCTCTCGGTGTGTCTGCCGTGCTCTGAAATCAGAGGAGTTGAACTTTTTCCTCTGTACTNGCGCCGCCCCGCAGCTTAGCGCGCACGTCCGCCCGCCCCACGGGAAATTCCCCTGAAAAGGACGCCGAGACCGGCAGCCGCGGCCGTCCGTGCGTGCCTGCGNACGCGGGGAGCGGCCCCGGGGGGCTCCGAGCACTCTCCGCCCTCCCTCGCTGGTCGCGTTGGGTGTTTACACTGCGAGGCTAAAAGCAGCGATGGGTTGGTTGTTCGGCTGAGTCGCGATGAGATCTTACAAGGCTGTTCCATTTCAAATGGATCTCTTAAGTCTTAAAATTGCGGCGTTAAAACCTTTAGGTGTTAAATACGCACGCGGATTTCGTATCTGGGCTGGAGACAACAGGCTGAAGGTTGGGTGATACTCATCAGGACCCTGTTCACATCGGAACTCGGCTGTGAGAATGCAAATGAATGAGAAACAGTGATGGCACAAATGCAAAGTAACGCAGATAAGGGATCGTGCTTTGAGTAATTACAATAAATAGCACGATTAAGTTTCTTCAGGCTAAATTAAACCGAGTTTGTCATCCTTTCGGGAGGAGTCTCTCTGGTATCTTTTTTAGGGTTAAAAAAAATCCCTAAATTTAAAACTTGGCTATAGTAATTAGAATAGTATTTCTAGGGAAAGCTGCTTTTCAAAACCTGTACGTTCTGTTCCCAGTTAGCAAGGTATGAACTTTCACTCCTGTAAATATATAGGTGTGCTAACTATCGACATAGAGAGAAAACAGCTGGGCTTGTCCTTTACGTGTTATGATGTATTTTAGAGTGGCAACACTGAAGCAGGAGAGAGCAGTTTTGGGGTTTTTTTTCTTCGTGTCTTTATGTATTTTCAGTGTAATTAGGAACCAGATAAGGAATTTTTCAGCGGGGGAAGTTTATAACTTCCTGGTACTAGCTAGCTTTTGTCGTTGTTTTTTTTTTTCTAGTTGCCGTTTTATAATGTAACACAATAGTAAAGAGGAAGTTCACGAGCGTTTCTCGGTCTCTGTTAGAATTTGTGCAGTTTATGGAGCCGTAGGTAGATTACTGCTTTTTCAAATCAAGTCATCGTTTATGTTTCCAGTTGCCTTTGCTTAAACTGGAGTGTGCTGTAACAAAGCTTTCACCATCCTCTCTCTTTGCCTGAAGTGTTGCAGAAGGTTGTAAGTGGATAGATTCTTGCTTTTTAGAAATGACAGACTTAGGGCCACCGGGGATTTGTACAGAGCAGTGACATCAGAGTTAAAGGGCGACGCTTCTCCCATCTGTGTCTCACTGCAGTCATCTTGGGCCGGAGGGTTTCGGGTGATACTTTCACATCTTCTACAAAGACCCACAGCTGCTCTGCTTTCACATGCAGATGTTGATGGAGAGTCTGTTCACCGGGCACTCCTGGCTGTGCAAGAAAATTGGGCACAAATGACAAATTGGGCAGTTCCTCCAGAGCCTGCTTGCCTGGAGCAAGGGAATGAAACAGAATCCTTGATCGCGTGTCACTTTGCTTGGTGGCAGCATGTCACACTTTCTCCCTCATGGCACAGACTGTGTCAAACTTTAAGCCATCCCAGGTTTCTTGTGATAGAGAGGTCTGACGGAATTTTGTTCTGAGTTTTAGGGATTGTCCTTTTGTTCCTCTTTGTATTGCTCAAAATGTGAGCATAAAACACCCTTCAGTTCTTGAATGAGCATAAACTGGCTGAGCTCTTGGAGCTGTCACTGCTTTTACCTCTTCTCCTTGCTGAACTCTCGGAGCTGTCACTGCTTTTACCCGTTTTCTTTGCGTGTATAATTGGGACACTTGATCTCCTATATTCTCTTTAAAATTATTCAGTGTTGTATTCGGGGCAAGAGGGGGGGAAAAGCAATTTAATAACAAAAAGAATGACAGGCAGGTTATAATATGTAGCACAATGTTTCTATTGCTAGCATGTGTATAGGCAATTAGAATTAATTACAAAGACAAATTAAACTCTTAAGAACCTAGATGAAGGATTAGCTAGATTTTTTTCTTCCATTTCAAATGCTTTATGGAGTAGTTGTGGGCAGGCAGGTAATACGAGTAGCTGCGCATTTCTCTTCCAGAATTAGTGCGAGTTTGGGTTTTGGCATTTGTTGGACAAACAAAGCGAGACCTGGGGAGGACAGGTCTGTAGTGACTGTGTGGGAGCTAACAGACCTCTGTGTGTGTGTGTGTGTGTGTGTGAGAGCAGATTGTGAAACAGTTAAGCTGTGCTGCTTCACAAGCACACTGCTGATTTACAGAAATGGGGAACACTGGACACTTGGCTGCAGAGTGCTGGCAATACCTCTCGTTCACACAAACACTTCTCTGTGTTTCCTCTCTACGCAAAGCATGATGACACTGATAAGCACAGCGGAGATGACAACGTGATTCTTAAACAGAGAGAGAGGCAGCCAAGACAAAATGAAGTTTAATGTTTAATCTCTGGAGGCTGCTGTGTCACCGAGCTTTACTTTCCCACAAACACACCTGCTGCTGAGCGGTGGGTTTACCTTCAATGGCATTTGTTTCGACCACAGCCCTGTAAAGATCATTGAGCCCAGTGTTTTAAAATAAAGGGCTCTCAGTAGGTGAGAAATTAGCCCTCTCAAGCGAGTATTAATAGAACGTGAAGGGAAATTGTTGGTTAAAGAGCAAGAGTTAAAGACCTCAAGTGATTGTGCTCTTGTAGTTTCGAGCGGTGAGGCTCTGGCTAGTTTTGACAAATACGTAATGTCTGTGGGTGTCCTGCACGTCTGGTTAGCAGCTATGTAAGCATGAGAATCTCCAGATGTAGTAATTAGTAGGCATTTTGCTGCAATTGTGTCATTTTAACTTGTAAAACAGATTTTTAATTTAGGATATGGATTTGTGTCTGTATTTGTGCTGATCAATGCAATAGCATAAGTAAATTGAAGTGTGAAAGTTAAATCAGCCATACACAGATGTGTGAGCGTGGTTTTGTGAGAAACTCAGACTTCTGCTCTCTCTGAAACCAGCTTTACGTCATTTCTAGGCTTTTTTGTTACCAGTGCCTGTCTTCCCCTTCCCTTTTGCTGGACTTGCTTGTTTTCCAGAAAGAGGAAAATACGCAAAGCTCATCTAAAGGAGAGTTAGGTAAAGAGCTGGGAAGTATCTAGAAAAGGGACTTCTAAGTAACTGGACCTAGACTAGTGGCTAATATGTATTTAATGTGACAGATCATGGCTGGTGATCAGAAAGTTATTTAAAATCTACCTTATGGGAGGTGGTCAGTTTAGAAACTGCATTTTGACTGATTGTTAGAAAGGTCTATAAAGAGTCCCGAACCACAGTTCCCAAAGGTTTTGACCCCAAACACAGCCTGGAGTAGAAGTGCGTTGTCCTTTTGAAGAGGCATTCAGGTTTTGCAGAGGCTCCTGTTGTTGAAGACAATCCCAGCACAGGAGCTGCTCTCACCCAGTGGCAGATGCAGTTCCACCACTGGCTGTAAGTGTGTGACAGATAAATGTGCATTCAGGTCAGGCTGAGGTGACGTCTCAGATGTCGTTCTTTCCATCCATCCCTTCTCTGCTGCTCTTGATTACTTTATCTCATAGGTTATAATATTTTCCTACTTTGGGTATGAACTGCTGCAGCACTGGAAATGTTTTGCAGTCAATAAATCCCAGGCATAAAGTTCAAGCTTTGTGTTGGCAGGGGTACCTAAACCATTGTAGATGCAGCAAAAGAGAAGCCTTTATTATGGAGTTAGGATTGGAATCCACCTCTTTGCCAAAACTCATGTGCTGTGGACTCTCAAGCAGCATAGACCTTGGGCAAAAGGAAGTAGGGGTTCTTTTACCCTTTCAGCACTTTCAATATATTTAATAACTGTTTTGCTTATTATGTTGAAGTCCAAGCACTTTTTTTTCAGCGCTGTGCCACAGGATATTGTCTGTCCTGTTTGTTTGTGATGCTCAGCCTTGCTTGAGGAGGTTGCTATTATATGAAGATGACAGAGAGCTCAGTAGACATTTCCATAAGCTACGTTCTTCTGATCGTGTAGCACTGTGATGATTCAACTTCAACAATATTTACTTAGCCTCTGTTGTTTGTTTTTCACATGCCATCCCACCGTTGTCACTGTTTGATTGACTGTCCTGTTTGATGTTCTCAGTGAGATATATTAAATAGCTTGTTTCTGTCTGGCAATAAAACATCACTTGAAAAGTACTTAGGCTCTTGCTAAGTTAATGTCTTTCTAACCCCCCCNCCCCCCCCCCCCCCATTTAAGAGTTCTGCTGTCTCTTATTCTCATCTATCACTCTGTGTTTCCTGAAAACCTCCCTTCTGACAACTGCCCAATAGCTTTGCTGAGGTTTCATTGTCTGGGGAGATACAGGAGTTAGAAACCAGCCCCATGGGAGATAGGCAGCTCAAAATGTAGAATTCAATACGAGCAATCGGGTATTTTCTGAACTCACAGTGACAATATTCAACCCAGAAGGGTGGGGGGTTTTTGCAGAATTTGAATAGTTTCTGCTGCATGGTGATAGGAACTAAATCAATCAATTCTGAGCAAACATCTTCACTTTCAGAGGACGCTTAAGAGATCATAGCAGTTGACAGTACCGGTGCTTGGAGAGGACAGCCATTCTTAAAACTGTATTATTCCTAAAAATGTCAACCATTCCCTCAAAATAATGATTTGGGTTTTGTTGTATAAAATCTCTTTTCATCAGACATGTCTTCTATGATGGTTGAAAGAAGCTAAGTTCTAGATGAGATGGAGGGAAGGGTGTCTTTTTTGCTAGTTACTTCCACGACATTGATACCGTGGATGTTTCATCCGAATCTGTCCTCTTCCCTTGTACCCCACCTTCAACATGTGCTTGTGCTTAAAGAGTAGATTTTTCTGATAAGGTAGACCAAGTGGAAAGATGGTAATGTAAATCAAAAGTCTAGAAATTCTAATTCTTGCATCTTCTGCTGCTTTTTAAGCTCTACTGTGTCCTAACATTGAAAATATTTTATTTTTAAGGTGGCCTTGAGCCCTACATTGAAATATTTGAGCAACCCAGGCAAAGGGGCATGCGTTTCAGATACAAATGTGAGGGAAGATCAGCAGGCAGCATTCCAGGAGAACACAGTACGGAAAACAATAAGACCTTCCCTTCCATCCAGGTAAATACTGCTTTTATCCGGGAATTACCATTGCCCACAGTACCGTGATGCTCGTAGCTATGTGTTGGACTCTGCACAGTAAATACAACGCTTTTCATCTCATGTTCTGTGATTCTTTCCTTGGCATGCAAATGGAGTTGCAGCAGAGTGGGAAAAGAGTTACTTGCTCCTGGTCACGAACAGATTTGGTTTACAAAAAGAGGAGAAGGTGCAGAGGTGGTTTACAAAGTGCTGCTAGAGGGGACTCAGTGAAGACAGGCTCTGGGAGCCATTCATTAGTAGCTTTCTCTGTATGCACGTTCGCTCTGCTTTCTTAGTTAGGTGACCTGGGTTTGGTTTTACGGTTTGGACTGCAGCATGAATTTTGGGAGAGCGTTGAAGGAATTTGCCTACAAAATGTGGAAAGGCTTTGAAACGTTGCTGGGCACTACATGAAAGAAGGCGCTGTGTACAAGCGAACAATCGCCCGTGATGCGGCGAATGGGCTCTGCAAAAGACACCAGCGTGAGGTGTGTGAAGTCAGAAGGGGGTACAGAACTTAAAAATGAGCTGAGAAAGGGGAATTGGGGCCTCAGAGCATCTGCAGTGATGATGAGTTGGGTGGTTGCACCATGGATGGGTTGGGAAGTCCAGGATGAAGGGATTCAGAGAAGCCCTGGCAGCTGTGATCAAAGCAGGGACAAAGATAGAGACAGTAGAGCTGGAATGGAACTACTTCAGCAGTAGTTTTCATAGGTTGGACAAAGGAGACCTTAGACAGATAGGGTAGGAGAAAAGAATTTCTGGTCCCCTATCTGATGTTTGAGTTGCTTTTGTTTCCTTGATCTATTTCAGTTTGGAGAAAGTCTGTCAGAGCTGAGATTAGAGGAGAAACCTCAAATTTAGATGGGAAGTTAAGAGCATTTGCCATCTTGCAGTCCTGCAGTGCCCTGGAACAGAGGCTGCGTATCTGTGTTTGCAGTTGTGCAAGTACAAAAAACCCAATGTGGAGCCAAAAATGGAGTCTCTGGAATCACAGCAGAAAAACAACAGATAGAGAGGTGGTGAAATGTGAAAAGTACGAGATGTTTTATGCCGAGACGTAAAAGCTCTTTAAGAAGGAGGGTTTGAGAAAGAGAGTGTTGGCAGTCGTGTTGAGCGGCAGAGTGAGTCTCTATTGCATAAAACAACTGTGGAAGCTGCTCCAGCCCTGGAGCCAGACTTACTAAGGGAAGAAGCAAAGAAGGTTTCCCTTTGACTATCACAGTGCCAGATTTGGTTAGGGAATGCAGGAAATGGAGATGGTGCCAGACTCATTTTTTCAGCACTCTGCCAATTGAACAAGGAACTGTGTGGGCTGTTGGCAAGAGTAGAGGCTCACACAGACTCTCAGCCTAAGTCTTTGTCAGGGCACAAGCTGAATGGGCTGAATCAAGCCTTGATTCCTCTTTTCTTGGAGTCTGCTGCACACGAAGGCCAGGCAGAACCCAGAGGGGAGATGGGACATGGGTAGGTGACCATGCAAGCCTGGCAGACTTTGTTCTTTTGAAAGGCGACTATTGATGACAGAGCTGATTGTACTGATAGCAGGTGATTTCTAGGTGAATTCCTGCCTCCCTGAAGCCCGTAGGAGGCTTTAGTGCTGATTAGGTGCCAGGGGAGTCCCCTCTAGAGATGGAAACGTGAATGAGGATGAGAAGAGGGGCTAGGAAGAGATTAAATTTCATGGTTTGGTTATGAAGATGAACATCAAGGAGGAACTAGAGAACCAGTTTAATTGAAGCAGCGAGATCAGCTTCAAGTTCATGGGGCTGGGTGTGAAATGAGGGAGAAATAATGTAATTGAAGAAAGTGAAGGAGTAGTGAAGTATCATTTTAAGGGTAAAAAGTAACAGTGACTTGTATGAAGACTGAATGGAGCCAAACTGAAGATTGAAGAAGCGAACACATGATATGTGTGTAGAAGAGCACAGGTCAAGTCAAAGGTTTGAGGTGTTGACTAAAAAGGATACATGATGGATCCTTGGAGTCTCAGGAGGATGAAAGGAAGGGAAGGAGAGGAGCTGTTAGTTATAGGGCAGGGGAAGTGGAGGAGGCGAGCTCACCCCTGCACAAATGTGTGCCTGAGCAAGTCTTGTATTTGCTTTCAAGTTTTTATGCGTCAAACACTTTAGGCCAAACTGTTTTTCCTCCTTTTTTTTTTTTCTTTTACACTCCCCCACACTCGGTGACTTCACTGGTAGCCGTCAGCTCGAGGTTGCTTTTATGCACCTGAGAAAGGAGCACTGAATTAGGCTGATGACTGCTGTGAAAGCTCTGGTAGGGGAGCTTGAGAATTTGGTACTCCCCAGCTTGAATGTAAGATTGAATACTCATCTGAGAATTAGTTGGGAAAAAACCCAACGGCTTCAGAGGGGATTGTGTCATGCTGTATCTGTTAAGATCCTCTTTCACTACTTAATGTTCCATGCACAGGTAATATCCTCATCCCTGAGGCTTTATGAGTTTTTTCCTAAAATCTTTGGAGGTAGACTTGTTCTTCAAGCAACATTTCTGTGTGGTCACCTACGTAGCTCTGGTGTTTCTTCCGTGGAGTATTTCAGGATAAAATTTATTTTCTGTAACAGGTTGGGACTGATACCTAAAATATCTCGCATTTTTTTGTAGATTCTGAACTATGTTGGAAAAGTCAAAATAAGAACTACGTTGGTAACAAAGAATGAACCCTACAAGCCACACCCTCATGATCTGGTTGGAAAAGACTGCAGAGATGGCTACTACGAAGCTGAGTTTGGGCCAGAACGGCGAGTCCTGTCGTGAGTAATGGTGTTCCTTGGGAGTTTGATTAATTATGCAAGTGATTTGCTAATCTTGTGTTTTAAAACTCACACTAATGATTAAAAGAGCAATTAGAATGCTGTCTTTGCTGTAGCTTACTAATCCATCTTGGGGAACTTCCCTTTGGAGTATTTCCTTCTTTTTTCAATACTACACTTGCGCTTTTTCTTTCCTGTCATCCTTTTCTTCCCTTTATCCATTCTCCCAATGTCTGTCTTTTCCTTTCTCACTCTTACTTTTATTAGTCTTGTTCTTTAATACATCTTGCTCTTGAGCATGACTCTTTGGTACATGTGAAAATGGTGAGTAATAGAATGGGTAACAGCTACTTCGTGGTGATGAGGGAAGTCCACATCTTCCATGGAAATTATATTTGGACTTTCTGGAGAAAGTTTGTAGTGGCTGAGTATCATGTAATCTAGAAGACAGTGGTTGTGATATAGCGAGAAATGTGTTAGTAGCTGTCACTGTTGTTGCTTGTTGTTTGGGTTGGGGTTTTTTGAGTGCAAATACAGATTCTGCTCAGGCCCAGCTCTGCAGAGTAAGTGTGCCAGGGAAGGATCTGCTTGTGGACGCAGGGAGGAAAACTTAGGATATGTACAAGACATTTCTCAGTGCTATTAAGAATATCTCAAATACAGTTGTATTTGATGGCGTTTCCTCTAAGTTTACCAAGTCTTGTATAATAAAATAGAAGCAGAATAAGGTGCAGCAAGCATCTTACAATGGTGCAGGAGTGATTATTGCTGGAGAGGGGAATTTCGAACTGGCAAGCTGTTTGTGGTTCACGGTTTGCAATGTAGGGAATATGGAAGTAGGCTATTGCTCTGGGGTAAGCATAACTGAGCTGGGAAGAAAATCAGGTAAATATTTCCGTGTATAAGTAGCTCTTACACACAGCTCTCAGGCCAATGGGATTCTGTTGGTGTTAGTGAAATTGCTCCATGTTTACGTGGGTTTAGTCAGTAGGACACTATTAAAGGAGAGGGCTGAAGACACATCTGTTTTGAAGGTGGTGATTGCCTGATGGTGAAATAAACAGTGGAGATGCTTTTTCAGCATCCAGCCCAGGCTCAAGGGATCATGAATGTGCTGCAGTGTGTTCTGGTGGCACGGGGCACCCTGACCTGCAAGCATCCTAAACTGTTACAGGATCCTGCACCTTCTTCTGACCGTCCATTCACCAGCTTCCCCTTCGTCTTCTCAAATCAAGCTTCCTCAGCCAAGGTCAAAGGAAGTCTGCTGTTCTGGCCCATCCCACTTCCTCCCCTCAGCTCTGTGCCTGCTGATCCGAAGCAGAAAAGCCTGATTGCTTAACACCTTTTCTGGCCCTGTGTTCCCATCACTGAGTGCAGGAAGACACTAATGATGGTTTCTCCTCTTGGCATTTTGTTGCACAAGGTTCAGTGTGTAGGCACGAGGCGAGCCTGTTAGAGAGGCCATTACAGGGTGTCACACCAAGAAACACTGGGGTGCTCTGCAAATATTTATTTGCAGATTGTGATTTCATCTCCATTATATGTTTGCATCAAATCCTGTCCTTTGGCATAATGCCATGCCTCTGTTTCACTTCAGCCACTGGTGCTTGTTTGCTCTGTCCATGAATTCTTCTCAATATTTTTAGGAAATGAGCCTCTCAGTTTCTTACAGAATAGTAAGTGGGCTGCTTTCATTTTATTGATAATGTGAAACTGTGAGCTTTGTGTTTGACATTGGAGATCCTGAGGGGAGGAGGCTCGACACATTCCCTTTGAAATGTTTCCAGCATTGGTACACTCATTTTTTTTTAACAAATCATTGGTTGCTTTAAGATGAAAGAACAGTGTGATCCATAATTGGATCTGGATGTTTAAAGTCATTTTCCTTTTTGTGGCTGGTGACTCAATCTTCACATTCTTCTCTTTGAGTCCGTGTTGGAGAAAAGCCTCATCCAGTACTAGTGAGCAGGAGATGTCCTCTGTCAATAGTGTTTCTGGCTCTTTGCTCTTGCTGAGCATCCCAAATTGAGCAAAAATCCATTTTTTTTTCCACAGTAGAAGTGGAATTATTAATCACAGATTTTGGGCTGCTCTGAGTAATTACTCTGCTTTCTGCTGTTCAAAGTTCCCCATGTTCTAAAGTTCCCAAGCGTTTTGTTCTGCCTGTGGTATAATGATCTTTGTACTGCTGCCCAAACTTGATCAGAGCCCTCCCTGGCCGAGACATCAAGGCAAGAGTATGAAAGTCAGAGCTTGTGGGGCTGCCTGTGTACTCAGATTTTTACTTCCTAGTTTCCTCTCTCTATGAGGATGATATCATAGTTTTTTAGATGTTTTTCATTTTTTTCTCTCTCTTCCTACTTCTCCCTCTCTCTTCTCGTTATCTCACTTGCTTCCTGTCAGCGCGCATCGATGTGAAACCCCACAGCCCTGCCGGGGCTCTCAGCAGTTCCTCCTCTGACCCAGCCTCTGCCTAGCCTCAGTTAAACACACACTTTCACTGTGACAGCCCAGCATTGATAATCTGAGAATTTTGGGGTGCTGAAAAGCCTCCTGTCCATGAGAGGCTTTGTTTGGGGGTGTAATGTGAAACCGGGCCTGTTCGTGGACTTTGAAGTGTGCTTCACACAATCTGTGGAATATAGTGGGTGTTCTGGGGGGGAAGAAAGTATATGTGCTGTGATCAAGCCCTAAAGAAAGTACTTCCTCCAGGAGCAGGTGGAAATAGGATTGCTCATCAAGGTGCAGTCCCAATCTGAATATCAGTAGCCACGATATGAAGGCAAGGTGCTTTAGTGAGTTATGAGATGCTGCTGTGTTTTATTTTCCCCTAGGTCATGTCATGTTGAGTTTGCAAAGGAAGCCTGTGTCTTCCTCCAGTGAGCAGAGGTTCTGGAAGTGGAGCCTGATGGCAGAGGGTTTGGGAACCTCTGAACACAGCATGTGGGAGGCAGACAAGGGAGTTTAGAGAAATTAAACTCAACATCATGCTAGGATGGTCTTGTTCAGAAGTGTAGAGCAGGAACAAGGAGTACCTTTAGGTGCAATAAGATGCTCTTTTGGTAAAGCAAAGGAGGTTTGTGGAGTTTCAAAGGAAGGGAAATGACTGGTACTTCTGGAGAAAGATCCCTGCTGGCACAACCCATCTTCAGAGCTTTTTGTAACATCATGAAACACGGATTATTTCTTTCTTTCTTTCTTTTTTTTTTTTAACTTCCTGCTTTACATCCACTCAGCTTTGATGATGTCATGGTTTTTCCATGTGGGAAAGAGTCACCCTGCCTGGGACTCCCCCCACCTCCTGCATTGGGTTGACCTGAGTTTCTATGCAAATCAGGAGGAGCTGCAGCTCTTCAGAACTTTTCCATAACTATGTGAGATTCAAAAACCTGTTTTGACCTGTTTAAAAAAAAACCTTTAAAATAGTGTTTAAGATTTACATTCCCTGATAAAAGCAGGAGAGCAAATCCTTTAAGTAATGCAAATTACCAGGTTTATTGATTACAAAAATGATTGTCACTATAAATCACCCAAGACTGAGTATCTTAACTTTTTAATCACTGTGGGTTTACTGCAGAGTAATAATTTTCAATATAGAAATATACATTCTTAATATAAATGATTTAGGATTTTATTTTTTTTTTTGCTTCTGTGTCTGCCCTTACTTTAGGAAAAACAGCATCTCTGCTCTTCAGGTCTTGTACACCCTTCTCAAAAGGAGCCTTTTTTCATTTCTTACACTGGATGTTATCACACTAATTAACATGAATATTTTATTTAATAGTCTACACTGAAGATGTTATTAGTTGCTGAAATCTTGCCACATATGCTTCAGCTTTCAGAACTTGGGCATTCAGTGTGTGAAGAAGAAAGACCTGAAGGAATCCATTTCTTTACGAATCTCGAAGAAAATTAATCCTTTCAATGGTGAGTGGAAATCAGCTGGTTCTCTTGGCATGGTGATGGCGTTTTGTTTGTCCTGTCCTGCCTCTGCTTTTGTGTTGGAGCTTTATTTTTTTTTTTTCCAAAAAAACCTCTTTCTGAGAAACAGTCTTGCCCTTCTGTGTCCCTCCCAGTCTTTCTTCCCAGTCATCACATGATGAATCTATTTGGATAGCTGCCCTTTTTTTTGAGTTTTTTTAATTCCCGGCAGCAGTCTGAGTTGCTGCTTGGACAGAAGGAATGGGATAGCAGCAGCAACCTTTCCTGGAAACTTCTCCAAGTGTCTTGGGAATTGGATTCCCCAGTTTTGGCAGCGATGAGAGTAAAAGGCTGAATTAGCATAACTCTGCAACAACTTAAGCCAATACAAATCTCACTTGCCACTTTCTCTTCTCTTGCTGTGTTTTTTGTGACCAGGTCAGGGGGCTGATAGACCCCTGGGAACTGCCCCTCACTTGATTTCACACCATGGGAGCTCAGATACCCACAGCAGGATTGCAGTGTCGAGGCTGGGTTAGACAGGGCTTGGAGCAGCCCGGTCTGGTGGGAGGTGTCCCTGCCCATGGCAGGGGTCGGAACGAGATGATCTTTAAAGTCCCTTGCACCCCAAACCATCCTGTGATGCTGTGGTTGGCCTCAGCAAGTCAGAGGCAGGACCTGCTGCTGCAGAACCACACCTGTGAGGGGTTGCCCACAGGGTTTTGTTTGATGTGACAACTGATCTGTGGGCTGCTCTCAGAAGGAGTCATCCTGCTCTTCCCTCCATCCCTGCTCACACACTCCCACCCCTTTCCTCACACCACACACAGGGGCTGCGTGGCCACGCGGCCAACGGAAGCAGCGAATTGCTCCAATGGAAAACCAACTTGAAAACAAAAAAAAAAAAAAAAGGAGAGTGGTTTCCCTTCAGATCAACTTGCTAAACCAACTCCTCTCACAGCAATTGAACTGCCAAGTTCACTGCACAGAGGGGGTGGGGGACACACTGCAAAGTTTTGGGCCAACTGGAGTCGGACCAACACATGCAGAAGGCAGGCACAACTGGGGGAATTAGATGACAAGCAAAAATACCCCCAAATTATTAGCTAAGCAGTGTCAATGTAGTCACGTATTTCCCTAAGTGTGGCAGGAGCTTGGAGATTTTCCAGACACTTTGGTGGGTTTTTTAATAGCCACAAAATTCTTGCTGTATTCAGGTAAGATCCCTTATAGAGAATTGAGAGCTGGATTGCTGGCTGGCTTTAAAATACATGTCCCTGAACTGGGACAAAAAGATGGATATTGAATTTATCGCAGAATAAGAAATGTCTTAGATATTTTTATTAATTTTAGAACAGCTGTTTGGAGTCAGGTTGATGGCCCTGATGACCCATCTGAACAATTACCCTAGTTATGATAACGTATGCACACACTATTTCGACAAGAGTTTAGTTCATCAGCACAATTTAAACAGTTTAAGGGTTTGAATTATGTTGCCTTGACTCAGCCAGCTCTACCTTGATTTCAAACAATAAAAGGGGAACTTCTCTGTAGGAGGAAGTAGATTTTTCCAGTTGTTGGCACTTAACGCCACATTCACGAATAAATTTTGGGCGATTACAGAAAGTTGTGCTTGGTAGCATCTAGGCAGATCCTGGGCTGCTTCCCGCCAGTGCAGCAGTGGAGGAGGCCACATTCCAGCCCTGGCAGCAGAGGAGAGGCTGCCTGGGTGACACACAGGGCAGCACCCTGCTCTGGGCAGGGGCTATGCTGAGAAGGGGCCGCTGGCAATCCCCACCTGCGTCATTGCCCTTCGGCGCGTGTTAACGTGTCAGCACAAAGCAGAGCCACTTGAGAACGGCCTCCAGGGCAGTCCCACGCTGAGCAGAGCCTAGAAAGGCCTGGGACCAAGGTCTAATAAAACAGGACTAGTGACAGGAATATTTTTATATGTTTATTTAGTTGATCAGAATGGGGTTTTGTGAGCAGCAGTCACTGCATTGTTTGCTGCTTGATAAGGTTGAAAGTTTTATGTATGGATTTAGTTTGTTTTTTAAGGTCAGAAGAGTACTGGTACATTTTCCAGGATTGTGCAGGCTGTGCTGAATCCATCCTGCACTGTGCTTTACCTCTGTGTCTTCAGAAAGGCATCTGACTTCCCTGTTTAGAGACATTCCAGAGCTGTGCATCCTCTAAGCAGGTCGCAAGTTGGTGTTACTCATTCCTTGTATGACATCATCAAAGAAACTTCATGGAAAACGAGCCTTCAGGGTGCTTGTGTGTTGGCTGGCTTTTCTTTTTCTTTCCCACTTTCTTCTGGAACAAGCATTCCCTGTCCTGAGCCTCCTTTTGGGCAGAGAAGTTCGGTGTTGACCCTAAACAGTTGATGCCTACCTCGGAACGCCTGGGTCATTGGAATTTGTTCGCAGATCACTGCCGTGTGCCCAGCTGGAGGTGTCTGCGTCAGAGTCGCTCCGCAAGTGTACCTGTGTAAGGCTGCCTCCCTGTGAATTCCCAGTGCTGGCTGGCAGCATTTATCCCTTGTGAAGTTCAGCTCAGGCTGTAGGAGCTGAGTGCAATTGCTAGGATGACTTGCAATCAGGTTGTTCCTCACGTTAGCCTTGTTTGAGAGAGAGGGAATTGCTGTTTCCACACCGTGTTGGTGATGCGTTGTGTTCCCAAAGCACATCCCATGTATTTTTGTCCTCTAGCAATCTAAGCAATTCTATAAAATCCCTTTTGTCTCTCATCCCTGAGCACTCCAGGGAAATGGGGCACGGTGTCAGCCTAACATGTAACTAGGGCTCCTTGGCATGGTGCTGATGGTGAGGATGATGATATAAAATAGCACAGCATCCAAGGAGCAGAGTTACTCCTCCAGTGGAGCTAGTCCATGTCTGCTTTCTATGGTGTTTGTTTTCTTTTAGTAGCTGTTGAGTTGTGCCATATCCTTGCCTTGCCATGCACTGTCTGATGTACAGCCAACTCAAATTAAAAGAAGAGCCAGTTTTCAGTTAAGAGCTTTTGTGAGTGGGTGTGACTTGACATAGAGACAACAAGTGAGTTAATAACGACTCGAGTTAATTATCAATGAGGAAAAGCCCTAAGTGTTTTCTTTAAATTAGGGGAAAACTGTACTCGGTTTTCAGTGCAGTGTTACAGAGGGCTGACCTTTTTCCAGCCAAATGCATGACGGCATGAAAACCCCGGACTCCTCGTGGAGTGAGAACCCAGAGAATCGCCAAATTCCAGGCAGTTTTTATCCGAGGGGATAAACTGGCTTTCCCTGGAGCTTGCCACGGGCTTGAGCTTCCTGCTCCTTTGCAACTGCTTTTGCATACGAGCGTGCAGTTCATTTTTAGGCTCTCCTCCGCAGCCCACACCTAAACACGTCTGCGTGTGCCTCCGCAGTCTTTCCTTTGCCGTTTCCCCTTTCCGCCCGTGGGCAGCTGACCCCGTGGCGGCTCCGCGCTCGTCACCGTCTCCGCCGTGACGCCCCCTCCGCGCCCCCGCCGCGCTCGCTTCCTGCCCACGCGCGGTCCCCTCTCCGCAGCTTCCTCCGGCACTGCATCCATGAGAAACCCCCCTCTCCTCTGACGCCACTCGCCCACGGCGTCCCCAGGATCCCCCTCTGCACCTGCGCCGGCTCTACAGCAAGTTTATGGAGCCAGGGATTACACCAGCGGCTCTTGGCAAGAATCCTTGGGTTGGGAATGGGTTGAAAGTGTCCACTGTAATGATCGCCTCAGCTATCACAAGACACTTTAAGCTTCTTTTCTTGTATTAAAACAAATGTGCAACCCTCCCAACTAAATTCTGAAGTGTAAAATCTTGGTAGTGAGAGTCATCAGCTTTTGAAGAGGCACGGAGCAAACCCACTCAAGGGAAGCTGCGTGTCCTGATCGTGGCATGACTTTAGCACTTAGCTTTGGAAAGCCCTTTGTTCTTCTGTTCTCATGCAAATGCTCCTTGCTGCTTATGCCAAAATATTTATGTTAATCTAAAGGACAGCCCCCTTCCAAATTGTTTAAAAAGGAAAATTACCAAGTAGCGAGACAAAAATTCTGACTTCTTTATTTTTTTATGATAAAAACTGCTAAAGAAAAGTATTAGGAATCTACAGAGGCTGATGGATACACTTGTTTACATCTGATTTGATTTGTTAAATCTCATATTGAATTTGAAACAGGGAAAGAAGCCAGAGAAACACTGTCTAGGCAAAACAAGGACTAAGTTTTAAAAGTTTTAATTTGTAAGAATTTCCAGTTCTTCCCTTGGCCAGGCAATTCGCCTTCCTTGCATTTTTTTGTTCTGTAAACCAGGGAAATGCATCCATAGAAGTTTGGGCATTTACTGACTGTAGATTTGGCATCTGAATTTTAGCTGTTTGCACTGATCAACTTCCTGAGATTTTGCTTTTTAAAGAATGGGTGTTGCTGATGCACATTCTGTGTCAAGGTGCATGTAAAAGTTTGGGGTTTTTTCTGCAGAATTGATTGAAAATTACCTTTTTGTGGATCTCAGAGGAATAGAACAGGCGTGGGTGTATCAGAAGAAACACAGTGCTGCCAAAGTCCTTCCCTCCCCTTGTTCCCAGCTTCACCAGGACTCTTCATCAGGGACTGTAGTGATAGGACAAGGAGTAATGGATTCTAACAGAAAGAGAGGAAATTTAGGTTGGATATACAGAGGAAATTCTTTACTCTAATGGTGCTGAGGCATTGGCACAGGTTGCCCAGAGAAGCTGTGGCTGCCCCATCCCTGGAAATGTCCAAGGCCAGGCTGGATGGGGCTCTGAGCAACCTGGGATAGTGGAAGGTATCCCTGTCTGTGGGAATCCAGAATGCAGAGAAATATTCTCTGCATTCTGGATTCCCACATCTGTCCATGGCAGGGGGTTGGATCTGGATGATCTTTAAGGTCCCTTCCAACCCAGACCATTCCATGATTCTACCTCTCTGGAAGTGCTAGTAGAAGGCTACAGCAGCACAGCTGTGGCTGCAGCGTGGACGTAGGCTGGGGGGATAAGCTGGGTCTGAAATGGACCTCCTGGGCACCAAGAGGGACCTGTGACTTGCACCCCATTTCCCTGCCTGGTTGAACCTGGCGTAGATCAGCAGCAGCTCTGGAAAAGGCTCTGCTTCCACCAATTCCCTTGCACCAGGGCTACCTGTCGTGGGAACCAGCTGGCTGAAAACAAGCCTTTTCCTCTTCCCTTCTGGCAAGATTGTTCTGAGCCAGACCAGTTCCTTGATCTGATTCACCACATGAGAGCTAAGCCAGCCTGAGCAGCGCTGGAGAGGTTGGGCAGAGCCACCTTTTGCAGCAAAACCTCTGGCAAGGACCGAGTTAGACTGCCCAGTTGGTATCAGGGCCAAGGGGGGTATCTTTGTACTCCAGGAGCAAAACCCTGGAGGCAAACCACCTCTGTGTCATCCCTTAAATGAAACTGAGCTCCCAGCATATCCCTAAATTAAAAACCCTCATCTGCGTAAGAGAAACAACTCATGATGATTATTAATGATGTGTGTTCCCCACACATGTGATGATGTGTGATGATTATTAATGATGTGTGATCTCTGGGGTGTTTTAACTTGTGGAAGGTCATTCTCTTTGACATCTCATGTGGCTCATGTGCCCCTGCAGCCCCTCACTGAGAGGGGAAGGTCACAGGATGTCCCTTTGCAGGGTGAGCTGGTGCTCTCCACAGAGCCCTCTCTGACTGTGTCACACCACGCTTGCCCTGGAAGTTTCCGTGCAGGTTAACTTGAGATGCTCAAGTGCCTCCAGCTCTGCCCACTCCAGAAGGTTGACATCATTAGCTGGATGATGGGCTCTGTGTGAGGGATCTGCTGTTTGATCAGGTGTCACATTATCAGTCAAAAAACCAAACCCTTGATCATTTCTCTTAAATGTTCAGAATCAACTTTCACTTCCTCTGAAGCATCACCTTATGAGTGAACATCAGAGCCTTTAAACCCCCATTTATTTAATCAGATAAATGGCATTTTATTGGCCTTGCTGGATGTTGAAAGCTGTTGAAATACTAAAAAAAACTATAATTAGAAATTAATAAGCAGGAGGCCTGATATTATCAGCATCTTTAATTTTGTGTCCCAACTTGGGCTTGCACATTGGTGTGTTGAACCCAGAAAGTCTCCAGTTTTGTGTCACAGAAGCAAATCCAGCAGGTTCTCAGTGGAATTCAGTGGACTCCCAGTGGGGCATCTCTGGATTTTAGAGACACAGTCTTGGAGACCGGGACAACCCACACCTAATGCCTGTGAGCTGCCCGGATTAGCCAGCTCAGGCTGGAAGGAGTTCACGGTTTAGCTCATGTGAGGTGTTTTGCCCACACTGGGACTGTATTGGTCTCTTCCCATGTTATTAGACAGCGGATTAGGGAATTATTTCCAAGATAATTATTTATTAAAGTTGGGGAATCAGCATTTTGTTCAGAGGAGTTGTAAACAGATTTGTAATGAAATTATTTACTAGTTATTGCAACCCCTTTCCTGATGAACAGCAAATCCTCCCCAGGTTTGACTGTAACTCCAGGTACTCCTTTCGAAACCCTATTGCCAGAATCTTGGTGAGTGGGGTTGGATTTCTTTTACCGTGGTGCTGCTGGTATTTTTATGGATTTTTTTGACATCATATTCCATATTTACCTTAGAGTTTTAATTATTTTTAAACATTATTTTAATTTCTCTGTATTATTTCTGTGAGTTACTTCTGAAAGCTCCTTGTAAAACTTAGGAATAGTCCTTCATGTGTTCCTGTGCAGAGATAACTACAGTTAAAGGATTTTTGCCAGGTCAAGGCTATTTTTTGTAATTAGATTGGGCCATCACAGGAACATACCCAGGCTTTTGGTTGGGTTCCAGCTCTTTTGGCTGGATTCAGATGAAGACACTAAGGTGTGGTACCACACAGCGAGCAGCAGTCAGAAGAGGAAGTTGAACTCTTGCCAAAACCAGAGAACTTCTTCCCTTTTTGTATTTTTTTGGTTCATGTGTTGTGTTGGAGCCTTTTTTTACCACACCTGCCCCCAAGGTGCCACGTCGGGTGACGTTTGTGCTTCACGTGTGCGATGCCCCTGGTTTCAGTCGAGCTGCTTGTGCGGAGCTCGCAGGGCTTGATGCAGTGGCTGCTCCTCCGCTCCAGTACATAGCGTTCCCAAAATCTTCGACAGCGTTTCCTAACTTTAATAACTTCAGGTTTGTCAGGTTTAACCCTGTCTGTTGTCCTCCTGCACAGAAGCTGTTGGAATAACATGGAATGACACGACCATCCTCCATCCGGCCGTGCTCCAGGCATTACTCAGGGTGTTTGTCTGCCTCGGCTTTGTTTGCTTTTAATATTCCCAAGGTGTAAGCCAGCATCCATTCCAAGTTGGTGGCTGCTCTCGAATTGACTTCAGAGGGAGCAGAATTAGATGTTTGTTAAAAATAACAACATTTTATTTTGTTTGGACGATTGTCTTTTATGTTTTGAAATCGGTGAAAGCTGCGTGCTTCTTCATATGCACATGGAATCTGGTCTCTCTCTTTTTTTAAGGCATGTCATCACCAGATGGAGTTGCAGCTGTCTTGTTCTCCTTTTTTTGCTCTGTTATGTTCTTCTTGTCTGGTTAAAAATATCTCAAGAGGAATCATTCTTGACTGAACGCTTCCTCTTTCAAACTACAGATTTTTTAAAATTCTATTAAATCGTTTATAAAAACATGCAAATCAGGAGCAGTGGGCTTTGCTGCAATGGAATGAGCTGTACACAGTGATTCTGTCCCCTGCCATTCTTGGCGCACCACTCCTGTGTCAGGTGTTAAACAGATTTATTGGGAATTTGCGCAAGTTTGTAGCATAGGAAATGGTGTCATTTGAACATTAACATTGCTAATTTTCTCCATATCTAGAGTATTTTTGCTTTTATAGAGTACTCTTAGGCTTTGGTCCGCTGTTACTTGTTTCTGAGGAAGAGGCACATTTCCCTGTGGAAAACACAGAGCAGGACTCAGGCTGCTTTAGCGTGAGAGAGAGACTTGGTTGCACAACTACAAAGTCCTCCCTTCTGGTTCAGGGTCAAAAGCCAGATCCAGATTTCGGGCTCAGCTTCCATTTACAGACAGCTTACTCAGGCAAAGGTATTGAATCTCTGTGCTCGGTTTAATTGTGAAGAGGTTTGAGGTTTGACTACCCCTTGGGTCTCTGGAAGGGTCCACGCGGTCACTGATGGCTAACACAGCACAGGAACGTAAGCCCTGAGGTCAGGGTGTCCTTGGGAGCTGATGTCAGGGTGTGGATTAGAGCTGCTCTCCTGATAGCCCTTCTGCAAGGTGCACTTTGGAAAAGGCACTTTCCTTTCTGTGTTCTCTGAATCAGGCTGTATCGAGAGCCGGGCTGCGGAGTCGGCCAGATCCAAGTCAGGCTGAGGAGCTGTCTGTTCCAAACCTGTTTCCTAAAGATCCTATTTCAGGTTAGCAGGTGAACTGATGAAGTGCATTAAAGCGTAAAACTTTGTGTATCTGGTGACACAGTCAGCACCAGCCTACAAAGTGCTCACGGGCAGAACTCCCCTGGGCTCACCACTTCTGAAGCTCACACAGTTGTTGCTTGGTTTTGTACTCGCTGCTGTATTTGTCTTGAAAGATTGCAGATCACAGGCTTGTAAAGGGGAAAGGTGACTTGATTTCCCTTTGTAGCAGAGACCAGGAGAAACTGATATTCAGAGCACCAGAAGGACTCAAAATACCAGTGGAAAGTATTCTGAGCTCATCACACTTACTATTTCACACTATCAAAAGGTAAAAGGAAGAAGTCACTCAAGTGGGCATTGTGGAATCACACTCGTGGCAGGGTGGAGACCCAAGCCAGTGATAAATGCTAAAGGTCAGAGCAGGCAATCTAATCAGTGCAGCGTGGTCCCCAGACTTCTTATCACAGCCATGTTTAATCTTCTGTTCTTGCAGGAGGCCTTTGAAAGGGAGGGGAGGGAGTGAATGGGGCGCTGGTGATCTGGTGACTTGGCGCGTGTTGGCTTTGGGTAATTGTGAGGAGTGCGAAACTGCTGAACTGCTGCTTGGAGGGGTTTCGGGAAACAGAAACACTCGCAATGATTTTAATTATCAGTACTTCTACTTAAGTGAAATTAAGTCAGTTTCTCATTTTTGCTAGCACTGAATGTCAACATAATGGTTTAGTGTCAGACCTTAAAGGAAAGTGTTGAATTCAGAGGGGGCCGCTCTTCCCGGAGCTGTCCGTTAAGGTGGGAATAAGTGAAACGTTCAGTAATGATATCCCAGGTCCTGTGTCTTGTAATTAAAATAAGGAGTGAACAAAATTGAAATGCGGAGCTCAGGTTAATGAATTGCTGGGTTTTACACTGGGAGGAATATGCAAGGAAATGGATCCTTTCCAACAAGGGTTTCCTTCTTGTGTTACAAATCTGTGTCCTAATGACTCCACTACTCCCTGCTCTGAAAGGTACAGCGGTGACACTGGTGGTAATGGGCTGGGGAGGTCGTTTCTGTTGTTTCAGCTTCATTCTTGCCCCGGGAATTGCCTTCTGACTCTTTTTCCATCTCAGTTTCTAGAGGAAAATAATGATACCATGTAGCCAAAGTCTGTCACTGCTGAAGAAATTCATTCAGGAGATCCTAGGATCCCTTTGTACCAAAATATTTCTCTTGGACAACAACATTAATTTTGTAAATTTTATCGTGCACAAAGAAGAGTGAAAAATGACTTTTAAATTATAGATACATGAAACTGTTGTGGCAGGCAAGGTGAGGAAACCAGACACAAGAAACAGCTGGAGAACTCGGACAGTTGAGCCCTGTTGAGTGCAGGGAAAGCGTTAAAGGCTTCAGTACCATTTGTTGTGAACAAGGGGTTAATTCATGCAGCCCCTGCCCAGCTGCCAGGGGCTACGGGCACGTGTGCCTGGGCAACACCATCTCTTGTACTGGTGAGGATTCATCCCCAGTTTGATAAAGAATTCCTGCTGGTTCCGTGACTGATCCGCAGTGTTTTCTATCCTCCAGTGCCCGAGGAGCAGCTGCACAACATCGACGAGTACGACCTCAACGTCGTCCGACTCTGCTTCCAAGCTTTCCTTCCTGACAAGCACGGCAACTACACGATAGCCCTTCCTCCTTTGATTTCCAACCCCATCTATGACAACAGTGAGTACCAGCTCAGCCAAATGTCTTCTTTTTCTTCTCCCTTTTGTTTTTCTCTTTAGCTTGGGATGAGAAATGCCAGGTTTCTGAGGTCTGTGCCAGTTCTGGGTCACTTCTGCATGACTGACACGTGGCAACTCACAGTGAGCATACATTCAAACATGATCCCAGGGTGAAATGTTGGCCAGCCAGAGTAAGGATCGTCCATGGCATTCATGGACTCACACATGGGTGTGTTTCCCACCCTCATACACACACAGCAGCAGTGATTGCAAGGAAAGGCCCATTCCTGATGTGCCAAGTGATTAAAGTGATAGTAGTGAGATGGATGGCTGCCTCAAGGTTGATCTGTTTTCCAAGGGAGTCCTCTGGAGCCTGTTTGTGCCCTTGAGGAGTCTTGCCTTTGCCTTGTGAGTGCTCTGGAATGGGACTTGCGAGAGAGATTTATCCCAGTGGGAAGCTGTCTTAAGGCCTTTCGTGTCCTGGTTGGTGGCTGTTCTGCTGTATAGGTGGGTAATGAGGGAGTCCTCGATCATGCTCCAGGAGGGTGCAGAAGTACGTGAAACCCCTTCTTGGCACTGTTTTCCACATTCCACAAAACTGGATATCTCTAGGTCATCGGCAGCTGAGGGCTTTAGCCCTCAGTGTGTGCTGGACTCCTCTCTGGGAGCAGAGTAGCAAAAGAACTCTTAATCCTGGAAAACTTCCCTGCAGTGTTTTTCATTTCTGCAGCATGAGTGTTTCCATGCTAAATATTTGAGGTCCTTATTTTAGCAGAAACTAGTGGATAAAATGAGATCTGCATTTCCTAAAGTTGTTAGGATTGTGTTGATGTGGGCACAACCATTGTGAAAATGTTGAGTATGAACTCAGATGGCTCTGATATATTTAGAGTCTCCTCTAGAATGATCTAGAAGCTGGAACTGCGAGCGTTGTGTTACTGAGAACCCTTGCACTGAAATAATCGGGGCTGAGATAAAAACTGATGTACCAGATTTGCAGCTCTGCCTCAGATGCCATTTAGAAATGTGCCAAATCATGATTACTCGTCCCCGTGGACTGACGTCAGTCCCAGCACAGCCGCGAAAGGCCGGGGCTGAGCGTGGTGGGGGAAGCAGGGGCGGGTGCTGGGGGTGTCTGTGGGCAGCAGTGGAGGCACCCAAAACCCTCCCTGTAGCGTAGCAGCCATGTAAATAAACCCGTGCAGAGCTGCGACCACAAATCGTAAAAAAATGGCCTCGCTCAGTTTCAGATCTGAGTTGATCGGCCTGGTTAGAGCTGCTCTGTCGTACAGCTGGGTTGTTGTACCCTCCGGTGACAGGGACTGCAGGCCGGGCAACCCTGGGCTCTGAGCTCTGAGCCTTCACAGATCTGCTTGGATTAGGAGCAAAGAGGTGCTCTGAAAATCAGCTTAGACACTGCAAATCAAGTGTTTTCTTCACTTTTTCATCCTTCATAGGCTCCCCTTGCTTTGCATAGTGCGACACAGAAGAATTATATTGACATCACACAGGCAACCCCATTAGCAGAGGCTGCAAGGGTCTCAAATTCAGCACCTTCTGTTTCCAAATGCTTCTAAAGTTCACTGGTTTGGAACAGAAATTTCCCAAGTTGCGTATCAAAAACTCTTGGGAAGAGTCAGATGAAGCAGCTCACCATTTCTGAGAAATGGGGTTGGTTAGAACATGTTGTCCTGCCCTTGTTGAAAGCAACATGATTTTCGGTGAGGAACTCATTTCTCTAAGGATTTGTCACCAGGGATGTGGTGTAGGGGGGCGAGGAACAGGAATTGGACAGGAGTTGAGGTGACAGGAGGTGAGGAACGTCTCCCTCTGAGGCGGGTGCCGGGCTCAGCGCTCCTGCTGACAGATCTGCTGGCATTTGTGTGTGTTGATTTCCCTTCTGAATTCCTTATCTAAGGACAAAACAACAAACTCCAGTGAAGGAGACCGTCCCAAAAATCTGTTACAAGGACCTAAAGGGAACTGCAAGAGAGCTGGAGAGGGACTTTTCACAAGGGCATGCAGTGACAGGACAGGGGGTGATGGCTTCAAACCAACAGAGGGAAGGGTTAGATTGGATATTAGGAAGAAGTTCTTCCCTGGGGGGGTGGTGGTGAGGCCCTGGCACAGGGTGCCTGGAGAAGCTGTGGCTGCCCCATCCCTGGAAGTGTCCGAGGCCAGGTTGGACAGGGCTTGGAGCAACCTGGGACAGTGGAAGGTGTCGCTGCCCATGGCAGGGGGTTGGAACTGGATGAACTTTAAGGTCCCTTCCAGGCCAAACCACTCTGATCCTCTGCTATTGAGTGCCATTCAGGCACACAGAAGTGAAACAATGGTAAAATTAGGCTTTTCCTCACAATTCTTAATTTACCCTTCCTGTGAAAAGTGCACCATGATGCTGTCAATCACGTGGCCCTGTGCTGTTTCTGGGTTTGTTTGGTTTCCCCTCCCTTGCAGGTTCCTGATTCATTCAGCAAATGAAGTGGTGTGTGTCATGCAGTACATGAGGCTGTAGCTGCCACTTAGAATAATGACAGTAATAACTGCAGATGGTAACTACGTAATTGGGGTCTGGTGAGAGGTTACCAGGAACTCTGCTCTAGGTGTAGTCTGTGCTGTGCTGTACCTGTGCTTGGCCAGGAGTTGATTCAAACTGAGAGTCTAAAGCACGTTTGTTTGGTTTTTGAGTTTGTTTTTTTTTTTTTTTTTTTTTTTTTGAGGGTGGCACTGTGAACTTTGGTTTGTATTTCTTCTCTGTGTCTGGACCAGGGAGCCTGTGGTGGTGGAGCCTCATGGAGGATCAGTTTCATGGTGTCAAAGCAGCACCAGCTGGATTGTTCCAGACATTTTAAATGTGTTTGGAGCTGCTGCTCCAGAATGGAGCCAGACACCACCAGGCAGAGCGTGGCTCCGTCCGATGGGAGTCACCCACAGCCATGAGACTGTTTGGAATGCAATGTGCAGCCTTCAGTGGGGGCTAATTCATGGTGAGAGACAGCTCTCCACCCACAGCTATCCTGAGGGCTGTTCACGCACAGCCACAGTCTGGAGTTTGAAATTTGGGTGGTTTGGGGTGCAACCTGCTGCCCTCGGTGAAGGTACGAAATTAGGTCCCAGAGCTGTTCTTGGACACCTGCAGAGTGGAACAGAGGAGAGCCTGGATGGCCAAGTACCTCTGAGAATAGAACTAGATAGAATAGAACTAGAGCCAGATCCTCAGAGAGGGGAATTCTCCGGACTTGCTAGCCCAGCTCTTTCCAGAGAATTGTGACTGTACCAGGTAATCAGTCACCCAGAGCTGCTTTGAATTCTGCAGCTTGAAGGGCAGCGGGGCTGAGCACAACCACGTCAGTGGGGGAAGTATTTGAGACTGTTCCACAATAGTTAGGGAGAGAGTGGCACAGTAGTGCTGCTGTCTTGTGTTTGGAGATAAGCTGTAGGATCATGGAATATTAGGCCCTGCTGCTGAATTTCCTGTATGGAGCGACTTGCTTTGTGTGGATTTCAGGGTGTCACGCTCCTCCAGCTGTTGCCTTCCCTTCATATGCCTGAACTCCCAGCACCTCCCATCCAATAGTGACAAAGCCACAGTAATTCTATGTCGTTAAATTTGGATGTTTGCTTCCAGGAGCTCCCAACACCGCAGAATTGAGAATCTGTCGTGTGAACAAGAACTGTGGAAGCGTCAAAGGAGGAGACGAAATATTTCTGCTGTGTGACAAAGTTCAGAAAGGTAACCTGGACTAGGTGTTTTCTCTCCCTGTTTCCCAAATAAACACATTCCATAACCATTTTCCTGCTGGGGGGCTGAAACCCTTCACCACACCTCGAAGTGGTTTGGTTTTGTAGCTGGGTGGAACGGCTTTCAGGTTCATGCGATCTTCTGCCTTTAAAGTTTATCCATTTACTTTGCATCTGAATTCTGAGTCAGGCTCCTCACTTTGCTCCCCTTTTTTCTGCTGCAAGTTCTCAGTTTTCCAGCTTAACAAGCATCTTTTGTTTCTCATGGCCCAGATGACATAGAAGTCAGGTTTGTCCTGGACAACTGGGAGGCCAAAGGTTCCTTCTCCCAAGCCGACGTTCACCGCCAGGTCGCAATCGTGTTCAGGACGCCGCCGTTCCTCAAAGACATCACCGAGCCCGTCACGGTGAAGATGCAGCTGCGGAGGCCCTCTGACCAGGAAGTCAGTGAACCCATGGATTTCAGATACCTGCCAGATGAAAAGGGTATGCTTCCAATGAGATGAGCTTCTGAACAGCCATGATCAATGCAGAACCCGTGGTTGTGGCTTAATTAGTAAAAAATCTACAACACTGCTTCTGCAAAGTCGAGTTTTGGGTTTTAAAAGTTACAGCAGACAGTTTGTTCCCTCTTTCAGTGAAAATATCAAGACCTCTGTTGGGTAACGCTGGCATGGTTTGTTAGTGCTGCCATGCCTGCAATATTCCCCTTTAAATAAATCCTACTACAACTTGGTGCCACTAGGAAGTTCCTTTAGGTATTTATTAAAGAGAAATGCAACACTTTGCCCTTCCACTCCTTTCTCTGTAGATCCATATGGCAACAAAGCAAAAAGGCAAAGATCAACGTTGGCTTGGCAGAAGCTCATACAGGACTGTGGTAAGGAAAATATTTGTCTTTTTCTTCTGTTTGAGTGAACTTTACGTTTAGATGGAGCTGTTTTCTCTAAATGCTGCGGACTCATGTTTTGTTCCTTTGCAGGAACGAACACCACGACGGAGAGGCCCAAAGTAGCCCCATTCCCCGTTGTCACCCCTGAAGGGAAGCTGATTAAGAAAGGTAGGTTTTTGCCTGCAATCTGACAGTTGTTGAAGCAGATAGTGCCCTCCTCTTTGCTTGAAATTCTAATCTCTTGAGGGTTTTTTCCTGTAAGATATTGATACTTCTGACTGTACAAACTTAAAACTATCAGTTTTTTGTGTCACCCTCCGTATGGGCCATAGAGAGGTGAGGTAGGCAGCTCTCTTGCTGCTGTCCAGAGCTCTGGGGTCCATCCTGGAGAGCAGTGAACCAAGTAGACAGTGGAAATGCACGTACAGTCTTACAAAGATTCTGCTGTCTTGTCTTTGCTTTTTACCATTTGTAATTTGAAAAAAAAAACCCTAAAAAGTGGCATTTTCTCCGTAGAACCAAACATGTTTCCATCCACGCTGATGATGCCAGGGTTAGGCGCCCTGGCCACCACGAGCCAGCTGTACCCCGGCTGCTCCCAGCTGGCGCACACGCCGGCGGTGGGGCCGGGGAAGCAGGACGTGCTGTCCCCGTGCTGGCTGCACGGCTCCGCGGCCCCGGCCGGGCTGCTCGGCCCCCACCCGCCCAACAGCTTCTCCACGGAGCCCCCGCCGGCCGCCCCGGGCAGCAGCTCCCTCCCGGCCTTCCACGACAGCGCCCTGGCCTGGCCCGACGAGAAGGATTCGGGCTTCTTCCGGACCTACGGCAGCACGAACGGGCTGGGGGCGGTGGTGGTGTCGGCCGCCGAGCTGCAGAGCCTCCCCGGCGGCAGCGCCTCCAGCGGCGGCATGCTGGGCATGGACACGGACGACATGAACTGCACCAGCATCAACCTGGAGAAGTTCAACGCCGTGCTGGGCGCGGGCAGCCACCGGCAGCCGCTGCACCTGCCCCCGGCCGCGGCCGCCCCGGGCAGCGGCGCCGCGGCTTTGGCGTCGCAGCCCGGCCTGGCCGACCCCGTTTACAGCTTCATCGACCAGGAGGTGCTGAGCGAACCCAGACTGTCCAGCAGCCACCAGGGCAGCCTGGCAGACGGCCAGTTCTATGACACCGACGGTGTCCACACTGATGAGCTCTATCAGTCCTTCCCCTTTGATAACATTTTACAGAGCTATAACCCGTGAGCCAGCGCTGGGTACGTAGAGCTCCCCGGGTGCCGCTGCGTGGAGAGGAGTAATTTACCCTTCTGAAGTCCCTGCTTTCTCTTTCAGAATGTTGCTGTGCAAGTTTCGTGGTATAACTTAAAGGTTATTTATTGCAGCCCATAGTGGTGCCCATAAAAAGGGAGGTAGGAGTAGGATTTGGGGTTCTGTACCTTAAAAGTCCCTTGCAGACGTTATTTTTGCACTGTTGGAAGTAGGAACTGTTAACACTTAAAGCTTCCTTACCTTTGGGGACTGTAAAAGCTGGCATCTTCAGAAGGGTTAAAATGTCAAATACTTCACCGGGTTAAAGTTGTTTTGAAATAGCCATTTTTGCTACAGAAATTAAATTTTGATAGGACAGAAATTAGGAAAAAAAAACCTGCACGTGAGCACTCTAGTTCAGTATCATCTAATGACGTCTGAGTTCTGCTCAACTTACTTGAAAGGTTTAGGTTTTTAACCCCCTTTCTATAAATATTCTTCTCCTAAAATGAGAACGCATATTGATTTTCCACGCTGTCACCACACTCCATTTGCTTTGAAGGCAAATTTACTCGTAATTTTTTTTTAATGACTATGTCATTGTTAGATGTATTTAAAAAGACCGGAAGGTTTGAGTTTTTAAATAGTCCACCTCTGTTGTAAAGGAAATCACTGCACAAGAGAAGGAACAGAAAGTGAGGACTTGTCTGCACTTCATCCAGAGTGCACTATTTTACAAGCCATGCCCGTGTTGCTTTAGGAATGAAGCTGTTACTGCTCTGCAAGTCGTGTATGTGTGTGTAGCTGCGATGTGAGTGAGATTTGAAAAGGCAGAAATCTCTGGAGCCGAAGTATCCACTTACTCTTTCCTCAGGTATCCCAGCAGTTTCCTGCTATGCAAGTGACTGCTTAAAGAAGGCTCAGATCCTGCCTCCTCAGCACCACCCCCTCCCAGGAGGGCAAAGCCAGAGGCTGCCTTGGTGCAGCCTCACCTCTATTAACAACTTTTAAAGCCATTTCAGTCAGTACTAATGAAAAACACTCCTCTATCCTCTGTATCAGGAACCAGAACTTCTTCCCTCCCACTTGATTCCCAGTCTTCGCTCTTAGCCGAGCCGGAGCTGTTCCTGGCACCAGCTGGAGGTGACTGGCTGGGTAAGACACTCTGGCCTTGGCTACTTCATTATACTGTTATTTTTAAGAAGCAACACAGAGAAATGTCTGAGTATTTCTTAGGTGACACAACTGCTCTTTAGGGCAGATAAAGCCTAAGGGGCTCAGTTGTTACCTTTCGGTGACAAAACTGCACAATGAAAGCAGCAATTAAAAAAGCAATAAAAAGTCCAAGACCCACCCCCAAATCAAAAAAGTCGCTTGAGATGTAGAATTGTACACAAGGAAAGGTGCTACAGAACCCCTTTGTGGCCTACAGGAACGCAGGGATGCCCTTCCCTGCAGGAATCCACTGCACTGGGAGCACTCCGGTGGTGCTGCTGGAATTCCATCACACAGACCTGACAGGCAGGCGAAGTTTGGAAACTGCTTTCCCAAACTCCAGGTGCACAACAAAATGAATTGACTCTCCCTGTTTCAAAGCAGTTCACTTCTGCACCTCTCGTCCACACTCGTAAGCAATAGAAAGACCAAAGAAATACACAGAAAGTTTGAAATGTGTTGTTTATTCAGTTCTTTTTTTTTTGAAGTTCTCAGTTTTAAGTATATTAAATGTAAACATTTTACTCACTTCATAGAAAGCTCTTTATAGTACAATTTGTTTTTACTGTATAATTAAATATTTTCAAAGTTCTGTTTTCCTTTGTAAACAAGTTGGTTTGGTAATTAAAAAAAACTGGTTATACCAAGTGCTCAGCTTCTGCACCCTCCTCAGCTTTGTGACATCCCTCACCACGGGAAAGGCAGGGAAGAGGGAGAAGGTAGGTTATTGGTTGCTTATCCTTCAGGGTATTTTCTGCTCCCTGCTGCTGGTGGCCACTATAAAACCTCAAGGCATGTAAGGGCTCATCTGCCTCAGCAGGTTGTGTGGCAGAGCTGTTGAGTTTTTGGGCAGAGGGGACAAGGGCACAGATGCTTTTGGCTGAGCTGTGCTGCTGGTACAGCTTTCTCCAGGCCCAGCTGAGCTGATGCAAAACCAAAATGCAGGGGGGAGGCATTAGAGGTGTCCAGCTGGGGAAATACAAGATGAAGTCTCGCTCTCACAAAACACCCAGTTCGAGCACTCACAGAAGAACTCCTAAAAATCAGGTGAAGGCCCAAGTACAACATGAATATTATTGCTGCAATATTCAGTACATGATGGTTCAGAAACTGGACTGGAAACAAAGTTCAGACCCCCAGACTGCATCTCTCAGTTTCATATTTGCATAGGATCGGTGCCCAGGAACTGCCTCAAGAGCTCAGGGATTTTTGCATATCAGCTTCCATCCCCCCATTTGGACACTTCAGATTTACTGTAAAAATAAACAGGTTGGGAGTGTTGGGAGGAGCTCTCTGCCTTGCCCAGAGAAGAGCTCAGACTCAGCACATTGAGGGTCATCTTTATGGCCTTGTTTATCCGGGATTCTGCCTGGGATCCCCACGTGCAGCAGGAGCTGCAGAGGGAAGCGCCTCGTGTGTCCTTGGCACTACGGCAGCAGCCCTTTCCCCCTTTTGGCTCCATTTCCCCTTGGAACAGCTCTTCCCATGCCTGTTGTGTTCAGAGTGCACAGTCTTGTTTACATTTTTTTCCCTTGTAGCTTATGGAATTTATAAATCATATTTTATCTCACTTTGAGTTTTAAGAAATAGCACAGATATGAAATTCTCTTTTGTTTTCTGAATTCAGTTTCTTTAGTTTTCCATCATTAATAACACTTCCTTCTTAGCTGCAGATCATTATTTGAGAACTGCTCATGGAATCTGTTGCTCATAAGAGCTTTAGTATTAAAACCAAAAATAATATTGCTGTCTGAATCAAATGTTTGTGTTAGAAAAACGGGAGCTCCTGAATTACTTATGTTACAGACACAAGTTTTGACAGCTCAGCACAGGCAGAGCCTTAAAGCAGCTCCTTAAAAATGTATTTTTTAACACTTTTAGAGCCTCCATCTCAAGCTCATGGAGCTGTTCTAGCATGAGGTCCTGGCATCTCTGAATTCAAGGGAAGACATCCCAGTCATCCTCCCTGTCCCCAGTCAGTGGTTTGTCTTGGCAAACCTTCCCCTCTTTATTCCCAAAATGTTAACAAAGAGCTCTGAAATTCCAAACCTTAGTTTCTTGTTGATAGTTTAACTCTCTTCTGTACTTCAGGGAAGCACCTCCCTAATGGATTAACATGATACAACTATAAAAAATGACTTCCTAAAGATGTAGCATGAAACATTTAAAATAAGCAAAGAAAACCTCAGATCTTCCCTATTCCAGGCAAGTTCCTAGGCTATGTTCAACTCTTCCAGGCATCCATCCAAGTTGAGGTAAAATAAAAAATGTATTATGCTACTAAATCACAGCTTTTTATCTCTCTCTCTTGATACCAGCATCCTGTGGTACCTTTTGTTTCTGCCTGCACTTTGACATTCTTGGTATTCCTGTTTTTCTTTAGATTCCCATCATGCACCACTGCCAGGAGTTCCCAATCTTTTTATATAGTGTGACTCACTGGGGAATTCCTACTCCTCAAGAGGGCTGATGAGGCCACAACTCTTGTTTCTAGGAAGCATCCCCAATGTTTCTAAATGAGAAAAACTTGGTTTTAAGTGCAAAGTTTTCCTCTGAAAGCTTTTTTTTCCCTTTGAAAAGTACTTTTGAGAGACAAATTTGCTCATCTCTACTGCCACTGGCCATAAAGCAGTCAGTGTCTCAGGGAGACTTGCTCCAGGCGCTGTCCTGCTGGCTGCAGTCTCCCTGCCTTTTGGGATTTCCTGCATGAACTCCTCAGAAAAAAATTGGGAGTGGGTTTCAGATAACTCAGTGCTACCTGCATCCACACAAGGAACGCTGTAGTATCCAATATAAAAAGAGTTTAAAATAAAATCTGGCTCAATGGAGAGTTACATACACTGGCTTCCCAAAACCTTTTTATGTACAGAAGAAATAAAAGTAAGGCTAGAGCTCAAACCAACACTACCTGGTCCAGAGTGTGTAAAGTAGAGTCCAAGGGTATCCTCTGGCAGATCAACATGATCCAAATGTTCCAGGGACACCCTTGGCACCCAGGCTGTAACGCTGCACAGTATCTGGTCACCAGCTGCTGCCAAGGAGCTGCTGCTTCCTCATCTCAACTCCAGAAGTTAATCAGCCAGGGTTGGAGGCCAGTCAACATCAACAGACTAGAAAAGCAGAGGGGGGGGAAAAGGCAGCAGAGTTGGTGTTTTACAGATACCAAAAGAATCACAACTCCTTTTGCTACTTCTTGGCAGCATCACTCACTGTTGGGCTGCATTTACAAAGGAGAGTAGCAGTAGGAAATGTGTCCTGTGGTAAGGAATGTTGATCCGCTTAGAGCAATTCCATCGAAAGCATCTCACAAGGGCAGCTCCCTTAGAAATTTCCAGGAAAGACAAACAGCAAACAACTTACTTCTACATCCAGCTCCAGAATGTCAGCAGTTCTGTTCAGAAGGGACCCAATGTTGGGCTTTGTTCTCCCAAAGTCTCCGTGCACAAACTCTTTAATGTAGCTGGAAATACTGGCTAAGGAGAGGTGGATTCCACACCAAAGAAATCAAAAGTGGGGGGAAATAAAGTGGTTTTTTTCTACTCCTAAGCAATTTCTCAGTTAATGTCCTGTTAAGCCCATACCTATCTTTAAGAGAGCTCCTAATTCCTGGTTTCTGACGGTGGTGCCTGCTGCACTGCTGACCTTTATTTTGTTACATTCCAAAACGAGTGGTGACTTTAGGACAAAACTGTAACCTGTAAGTAGTAATGATCTCCAGTCTGCACCGAAGGGCATTAAATGTTGTGGAAAAGCTCGTTTTTGGAGGTGAAAAGTTCTCAGTTAAATGAGAAAAAGCTTAAGTGTATTTTTAAGCAGCACAATTTTTGTATCTGTCACATACTTCATGAAAACTCCAGTGTGAAATTGTGACCTAAAAGCAAATACTGTCCAGCAACACCACTGCGGGAGAGCAGGGATTTTGAAACACCGCAGCCACCAGAGCAGGAAACTTCCCATTATCCCAGTCACTCCCATCAGGAGGCTGTTTGGCTCCTGCCTGGTGTCAGGGCACGCAAGGATACGTTCCTGCCTGAGTCTTCAGGTGCAGGCGGAAGTGGTGCTCGTCGATGTACTCGGATCTCATGGTGTGGATGAGCCGGCACCGCACAGCCAGAGGCCGCCGGTGCAGCACCCGGAGCGGGGTCTTCTGGTCCAGCTTTAACTCCTGGTACAAGAAGTAACCAGAAACATGAGGAAGGGAAAGTGCAAATGCTGCATAGGTGGTAGGAATGGTGTGTTGTTCACCAGTCCCATCTTTTTTATCTTGTGTTCTGGTGGTTGAGTAATCTCAAGGCAAGACCCGCTTTTTCCAAGTTTATCAAAGGAAAAAGGGCAGCCCTCTCAGAGGCCAAACGAGGCCTCACATGAACACAAACTAATGGAATCACAAATACAGAGGAATAACCTTGAAATCTCCATAGCCCTTTGCTGGAATGACTCCAGGATTTGGCAGCTCACTCAGAGCCTCAGGGCAATCAGGAAAAAAAATCCCACCCACAAAATGCTTTGTCTAAACTACAGCCAACCCCTTGGAAATAAAAGTGAGGGAAAAAAGCCTTAAATGAGATTAGAGCTTTCAAAAGTTCATTCCCAACTCCCTTTCCCAAAGGAGATGCTGCAGTTTGAAAGGCAACTTCTCAGGAGCAAGGGAAGCTAAAGGAAGAGCTTCCCAACAGTTGTCTGCCTGAGCTGTAACTGCTCAAGCCCTCATTTTGAGAATGAGCTCGTGGGCAAGTCCTGTAGGAAATGGTGCAACACACCAAAAACTGAACCCACTTCTCCATCAGGCCAGCATCTGGAG
Source organism: Struthidea cinerea (assembly GCA_013397865.1). Classification (NCBI taxonomy): domain Eukaryota; kingdom Metazoa; phylum Chordata; class Aves; order Passeriformes; family Corcoracidae; genus Struthidea; species Struthidea cinerea. The sequence continues at coordinate 262,415 of VZTI01000016.1, read as the reverse complement.
AAAGTTCTCGTTCCTGCACATGCTGAGCCTTCCTGAGGCCTCTTTGCACTCTGTCATAGACACTTCCACCTCCAAATTGTTGCAGCTATGGGAGAATGGCTTTAGAGCAGAACAAAAGAGCTTCTCTTGCTCTCTCACTTACACAGGACACTATCTAAGGTAAAGAAAGGGGTGCAGGTGCCAGGTTTCCTCCTCTCCCATCCACTGATTTTGATGATTTGGTCTCCTGGGAGGTGAACATTACACAAGGATTTGTTGTCTCTGCTAACAGCCAGCCCCCTGTCCTGCTGGAGTGACTGGAGAAGGAAGGAAGGGTGGTATGGAAGTCCCTATAGCAAGAGAAACCCTGATTAAAAAAAAAAACCCAAAAACCAAGCACAGAGCAAGAGATAGGCCCATGAGTGCATGTATTTAACTCTTCCCCGTGGTACCAGGACAGGTACTATTTAAATCAGCAACAAGAGCTCCTGCTACCTTGATATCATCTAGAAACGCAATGTCTTCTCTCTGTATTGCTTTGTCTGTCCATATTAAGGCACTGTAGGTCTTTGTCTTCTCCTCTTCACCTTCCTTCATACGACCAATTGCCTCTCTAAACAAAAGAAATTAATTACTCACTTAACACAAGCATAATTATACAAGGCTGTGAGCAAGAACACTTCCCAACTCCCCCCACCCCCGAGTGTGGCTTTGAAATCCCTCACCAGCAACGATAAACACTGACCTGGTGACAAGCTGTAAATCTCGAACCTGTATTTTGTCTGAAGAGTCATTAATTGCCTGTGATATTTAAAAAAGAAACCAGTTAGCAAAGCTGCTGGGTTGGAGAGGCAGCACGTGCTTCACGAGTTCCGTGATTTACCTGCTGAAGCCTCTTCATCTCCTCCGCGGTGAAACGTATCCTGCGAGGATTCACCAGCTCGATTGCAAAGGGCCTTCCTGGCAACAGGCACAGGCATAAAACACAAGAACATGTTGTTCTAAATTAATGCTGGAGTTTACACAGGAAGGCTGCAAGGTGTGAAGACGGTCTGCTGTTACACAAACAGGGAGAGGACTGGCGGGCTGAGGGATGGAGCATCAGATGGAAGGGAAGAAACAAGGGACCTTTTTTTGGCTCCTAAACCCCAGTATCAGCAATAAGTGCAAATTATGACTTCCCAGAAGACATCTTGTACAAGTCTGTGCTAATTAAAAAATAAAATAAGAAAAAAAGCTAATTAGCTTATTTTCTGTCACCTACAGCAATGCCCAGGTGCACGGCGATGTTAAATCCCACTCCCTCAGCTCAACATCTGTTGCCAGAGTTGTAACTCTGTGCTCAGGGCCTGGACAATCCCCAGCACAAGCAATGCCAAGAATCACATTACAAATCAGACAGCAACTGAAACACAGAATTGTTCATTTTTACTTTTTCCTTCCCTCCTCCCTTGGCTACAGCAGCTTCAGCACGCTGGAAAGCAGCTGACCTTTATAAGGGGCTCAAGTTCATCAAGAAAACAAGGCTCCCCCATTCCGTAGTCACAGTGAGGGAATTAGAAGGATCCAACAGCAAACGAGAGAGAAATCAGTCTGACATAAAGGGCTTAAAAGTAGGGAGTCAATAAAATAAAATACTTGTAACTAACTATGCCTTTCCATGCAGCCAAGGCCACTGAAAGAGGGCTCCTGTTTCAAGCTGGTTTTATGAAGCTGTTTGGTCTTGGGGAATAAATATATGTGTCACTGAATTGCTTCTGAGAGAAAATTCCAAAGCATGCCTAGTCACACACGTGGCATTCAGCAGGATCTGGTAGAGGAGCTCCACACACCCATTTCATCTCTGTGTTTCACAAGGGGTCTTCCAAGCCTTACCATTGCCCAGTGTCCTTACATCCACATCTTCTCTTCCAGAGGAACTAAAATTAAAGCCTATAACAGATTTGAACAAGGCAGGTGAGCTTTAATTTTACATTTTTAATACTCTCTACAGCTTTTAAAAGGCGAAATAGTTTCTTTCTAAACTTCTTTGCAAAATCTGCTCCAAAGAGTTGTCTTTGTAAACCAAAGCCTGCACTTCACAAACTGTGAGAGTTCCTGTTTATTCCCAAGTTTCTTGAAGAGCACTCCCAATTCCTTGACCTGAATGAGGCCACTACAACCAGACTAACATATCCACTGGGAGGAGAGTAGGGGGAAGTAGCAGGTTTTTTCCCAAACTAGTATTTAATGCAGTTTTTCCTTGGGCCTTCTATGCCTCTAATTCCACATCTGTTGGATGACAAATGATGGGCAGTGATTATTTCATCTGGATAATCCCTGGATAAGCATTTAGCTTGTGGAACTTTATACACTGAGGAAAATAAATGAATCAAGGTAAGAAACATGAAGGGGCCAAAAGCCAGGCAGATATTGTGAAATACCTGTGGCAAAATCCTTCTTGGCACAAGTAATTTATGAATTACCAACTGTTAAGGAGTTTGGTTAGGTAAAAACACTACCACATGAAACCAACATATTTGCATCATCAGATCCACTGAAAAGCTACTTTAGCAGGATAAAAGGATCTAATTACTGCCAGATCACAGCTAAAAAAAGTTTACAAGCTTTGACTTGGAGGGATAAGAGACGGATAAAGAAACATCATTTTTTCCATTATACTCCCATATTAAGTGGGTAGCTACCAAGAAAAAAATCTTCTAATAATGATGAAAAATATGTATGGTAGGAGATCTCCTAAATACTTACTGTCTGCCTTGAATTCTGCCATTAGATGCTCTGAAATCAATTCTTCCACTGAAGACTCCAGCTTCCGCTCCCCATCAATAATCCAGGGAGTCTGAGGTAAATTCCTGGAATATTTGTTGTATCTTCCTGGAAAAAAACCACCACAGTACTTCTAATCATTCTACGACCATGAGCAAAAGCTGCACTCTTGCACAGCACATTTAACTTTCATGGGAGCTTTGTGAAAATAAATTGACAGGCTGGAGCTGGTTTTATGGCAGGAGCATTACACCAGCACTATGGAACACCCATGGCTTGGATTTTGATTTGGATTCAGAGAACTTTATCCACTGAGGAAAATAAATGAATCGAGGTAAGAAACATGAATAGTTTCTTACTCCTTGCCAGGAGAGTGGCAGTAGCCAGGATGGCCACTTAGGATGGACTTGGGGAGCCTTGTGGCTGCAGTCCTGCCTTCAGGTATATAATATCCCTCCTGTTTGAAACAATCCAGGTTCCAAGCCAGTTCTGCCATTGTCTGAAGGCTTAAGAAAAGAAACCCAAACTAAAATGCTTTGACTCACTACAAGGAACACCATGCAAGGAGCAAAAAGTCCCAGTCACAAATGAGGAGGAATTGCAGGAGTCTTGAGAAGGTACCATGTAAAGAGATTGGCATCCTTGGATGATTCCAGGGACATTTTCATGGCACCTCCATGACAGGCTATAACCAAAGAACAAGCCTGACATGGATGACCAATATGAGCATTTTTATGGACAGGTTTGTAAGAACTGAAAATATTCCCAAAGCAAGGAAATAATTCATAAAGGCCAAAGAGCAACCCCTTGCTTAAACCACTTTCAACCTGAAACCTTGCACAGAGAAAATAACAGAGTTCAGAGTAGCTCAGCTCTGTGCATTTCTCTGTGCCTCTGACATCTCAGGGGTTTGGAGTTTTGTATCATATTTTCCTATCTCGAACAATGTTTCCTTCGTGCAGAAAAGCCACACAAACAAATGGGGAAACTGAGTAACAGTTTCACTGGGGCAAATAATGAAAGTAGGATGACTCATCATTCAGATGCAGCCTCACACTGCTAAACTCTCTTTCCATAAAATGGAAAAAGAAGAAGAAGGTTTGCTTTTTTTTTTCCTCAGCTCCCCATTCTAATAATTTTAACATTTGATCTGAACAAGAGTAGGTTTAAAAAAACAGAAGGTGTTTCTTGCTTTGACAGCCTCTGAATCTCTAAAAAAAGTTGGGGTGGGAAGTGATCACTAAACATCCAAGGTGAGGTCAAGAGGACAATGTTGTGTTTACAAATTAAGATCCCATCTCATTTATTAAAAGCAAAATATCTGCACTGTACTCAATAAATTCTATTCTGGATTTAGTTCTTCAAAAATTAAACACCTGCCTGGATTTTTGTTTGTTGGAGCAAGATATAAACTATAAATGACAAGAGCAGTATTAAATGACAGGCAGAAAGCAAACCCTCTGTTTTGCTGTTCATACTGTTGAATTCTGATTAAACTATCCAAAAAAGCACCGTAAAATAAAACAGTGTGTTTGGAAAGGCCTAAAAGGAGCTGAATATCTTGGATTCACAAAAATGTACATCTAGCTGTCTAATCAGTAATTAAAAATAAGGAATGGTTATATGCAGAACATCAGCTACCCTGCCATTCACTTTTGCACTTTTTCATTTTCCATTTCTCTATATTCAGGATTTTTATCATCACAGTATGTTGGATTTAAATTGCAGGTTGGGTTCTTTTTAACAATAATCAGTTTGCATGTATTTAAATAAGTTGTTCATACAAAGGACTAGAAGAAGGGCAGATACTCTGGCAGGCAGATGACAAAAAAGTTAAATCATCTCAACGCAGGGGCACCCAAGTGTTGCTGCACTACCTGTCTCACCCAAACCTCTATAAATCCCATTAAGATTTGCAGGTTTGGATGGGATAATATGCAGAGAAACCCAGATGGTGAAAACCCCTGAATCCAAATCAAAACCCAGGGAAGTGAACGGCACTGCTGGGAGCTTGTCGGTGTGGAGGTGCCTTTCCCAAACCATTATTCTGAGGGTATCTGTAATGTCCAACTTTTGACAAAATAGTATCTTCAGCAAAGGTCAAATATAATTTCTTCCCCCTGCAAACCACTCTTGGATAGAGCCGGATTTGTTTCTTTGCTCCCTACACTTCATTACAGGAATTAACAACCAGCAGGAATCCGCTGGGTCTCAGGGCAGGGTTACAAAGTTCTCTTCAAGACAACACAGCAGCAAATAAATGGATCGCTTTACCAGCCACAAAAACTGCACCGTTATTGCACTGAATTTCCAGAGCATCACAGAGCTTCTTTGGTGAACTTGGAGGACATGGAAAATGCCTGCATTAAAAATAAAAATGGTGTAAAATAGATTATCACTACCAGAACATGATGGAGCATCACCAGAGCAGTAAAAAGTGTCAATATTTGGCTTCCCACCGTGTGTGATTTTTACCATATTAACAGCACTTGGTGTTTTCTTAAAATTCACCTCCTAACATTTTGGAAATATGGGGATATTTCTTGTAAAGGGAAGCTTGCCTTGCAAACTCTAAAGTTCAAAATAATCCTTTTAATTAAAAGATCAGGAGTGATTTTCTGTTGCCAGAAGAAAACACGTTTTAACCAGTAAACCAACAGAATTTAAACAATCAAAAGTTCTTTTAAAGCCACCCTACCACTACTTACCCACTGAATATTTTCCTCCCCTCCCTAATTCTATACAAAAGCACAGTACTAAGAAATAGTTTCAGTATATACTTACTTGAGAAAATCCTCTTCTTTTATCTTCTCCAGGGCTTTTATAACTGCCATTCTGGTGAAAACAGACTGCACAGTGAAATAAAAAAATGAGTCAAGAACTAAGAAAAGCAAAGAAAGGATATACCTAAGGAAGAAAAAAGCACTGAAACTTCCACTGTGCAGTTTTGTCACTGCTCACTTGGGAGCCCAAATTTGCAAAATAGTTTAAAAACAGAATCCTAAATCCATGAACAGAAACCTAAACCAGCTTCATTTTCAGGAGTTAAATATACCTAAGCCCCAGCTTTTATGTCAGTGACAGCAGGCTGGTAGTTCTGCTGAAAATAAGCCTGTTGAGTAGGAATCTGTTTCTGAAGTTCAGAAGTTGATTGATTCTCAGAACTAAGGGCTCTGAACAGTGGGGCTGGGCAGTTCCTCCTGTGGAAAGCAAACAGCTTCCCACTCCCAGGCTGAGGCAAAAGCAGCAAGGACAGTGCAGCAGGAGCAGGAGCCACGACTGCCAAGCTCTGTGCACAGCCAGGTGCTGCTGGGGTAATTCCAGTGAGAATTCATGTTCCTAGGACAGGAGAAACAAGTGTTGCAACAGCTCAGGTGAAATCCTGCTCTGGGAAGGCTGAGGACAGGAGAAGGTCTCTAAATGAAGCTCCTAATCAAAGCATGGTCAGGTCTTGAAATCCACCAAGCCTGCACCCCCTCTCTCCACAGCCTGCTCCACTCTCAGTTCCCTCAAGGTAAAACGTTTTTTCTTGCATCTCCTCTGAACTTCTCATTTCAGCGTATTCCTGCTGTGTCTCAGCCTTCCACCACGCTCTGTGAAGACCAGCCTGGCTCCCTGCTCTCAATCATCTCTTTTGGCACTGGCAGGAGATTCAGCTGCATCCTCCCCAAAGCCTTCACCAAGAACCTTGGAGAAGTCCAGGTTCCTCAGCCTCTCCTCCCAAGCATGTGCTCCAGCCCCGGGACTGCCCTGATGGCTGGCTGCTGAATTTCCAATTTAATGGTGTCGTTTTTGCAAACTGGATTGGGGATTTGGGGGGGGAAAAAAAAAAAAAAAAGAGAAGAAAAATACTGGGTCATTGTTTGGGACAATTCAAGTCTTGGCTCTAAACAGACTTCCTGGGTATCTTCAGGAAAGCTGCTCTTTCTCCTTCTAAGCATAAATTAGAGATTATAGCACTTCCCTTCCTCATAGAACAGATGAGCTGGAAAGCCCTGCAAGCAGCAGCAGGTTTAAATAACTATCTACACAGACAGCACAGAAATTTTCCCTCAGAAGCCAGTTTTTACACCACTTCTCTGATTAGCACAGCCCTTGAAGCCCAGCTTCTTTGTGAGGACCAACCTCTGACAGCTCTTCAGAGCTGGTATTTTTCTTTAGATTCCCCTACATTTTGTTGCCTGTGTGGTTTTAACAGCCAGGCCCTGCTGGTTTAGCTCCTTATGTGGGACTTCCACCTTTTAAAGGACAGCAATGCAGCAAGCAGCGAGTTGTAACAATACAGCCCTGCTAAAAAAAGAGTGGCGTTTATTGGTCAGGTGGAGTAGAGTCAGCAGAATTCCTGGGCCAGACTCTGCCTCTGCCAAACGTTGGCAGACTCTTCACCAGAAAGAATGAAAGGCCTTGCAATGGCTTCTGACAGAAGTTACTTGTTCTCCCCCTCTGATCACATCAACTGTCCCACTTGTATCAGTCTCCCTCCGACTGGTTTTTTATCCTTGCACGTCCCCTTTTCTGTCAGTGGTTGTGTGCGTGCTCAGGCTCTGCAACAAGTGGCAAGGTCCCTTTTCTTTTCCCCCCTCCTCCAGAGGCAGACAGGATAAAACCATCCTGCATGTATCCTGGCTTTCATTCAGATCAGAGGACATGAAAACTGCAGTGTGATCATTTCCCTTTTGGCTGCCGAGTCTCATCTTCACAATGTGACTTATCTGAACTGCTTCACCCACAGAGAGCTTGAGGATCATCTTTTATGCCACTTTTAATGCATGACAATCAAACTCCTAGATCTTAAGGGAGGTATTTACAGAGAACACTCCTAAAATTATGGCCTTTAGACAGCCTGGAAAATGAACGACCTAAAGAAAAGCACCAAGCTCTTGGTTTTTCTCAGCTGAGAATTGTGAAGTGAATAAAGGAGACAACTTTGTTTTCAGACAATTGAAAACTGGAGAGTTTTTTGATGAAGGAAAACCAGACATTGAGCACTGACTGAATACCCAGATAAGTTGTTGCTACTGCTGTGAAATTCTGAATGTCAGAACAGAAATACAATGATGGAGATCTTACCTGTTTGTTCTTGGCTGGTTTGAAACAGTCTGGGCAGGCTGTGGCTCTAAACACAGAAATGAAAATTAGCTGCTCCTCTTACAGAGAAAGAAATAAACAGACAGACTCACAAGCACAGCATGTAAATGGTTTTTGTACCCATACATCCAGTGTCTCACTTCCACAGAAGTGAGCTCAGAGCAGATTTTCAAATTCCCTTTATCCTAAACCACAAATGGTGCAAGATGTGCCTTGCTTGATCCAGAGAAATCATGGACAAAGCTCTCTTCTTCTGCACTGGCCAACACCACTGTGTCTCAGCTTTGAGATGGGCTGGAAAAGCACACAACAAGTTTAGCTTTCAGTCCTTTCCAATCCTTCTCAACAAAGGCCATGATTAATGTTTTAAGTTCTAGGCAAGATTTGCTGACACCTTGAAACCTGTACTTGCTGCTCTTAGACAACGCCCACTACAAACCTGAGATTCAAACTGTCCCTTCTGGAGAGGAAAATTCAATTCCCCACTGAAAAAGTAGCCCCACGTGGTCACCATCACTTGTGCTTTGCCTGTTCAAAAGGAAACTATAGGCTGTTTCACGAAAGTGAAAGCCAAGTCAGTGAAACACTTTTTCTGAGTAGTGTAGAGGAAGTTGCTCTTCCTATTAGTGGATTTCCATGTATGCAGTTAGAGATGATTTCTGGATTTCTGTTTATGCAGTCAGAGATATTTCTGACCTCCAACCCAATTTATCATTTCTTGCTGGTGCTTTTCAACACCTCTGTATCTATTTTCAGACTCTAAGGAAGCAGGTTTTGCAGTTTCCATACAAACAACTTCCCTGGCCAGTCTGCGACACAAAGCAGCGCAAACTCCCTCTTCCAGAATTTCAGTACCACCTTACCCTTAAATATCTCCAAATATGAATTGGCAAGAGCCAATCCAATCTTCCATGTCAAACCACGGGTCATTTCTGCACAGCTACCTCCACACAACTGTGTAAGAACAGGAGACAAACTGCAGATGCCGTGCTTGGAAATCCAATCCAAAAGCATACCTGGAGTTCTCCAGGTTGAGACAAAGTCCTACTTTGCTTCCACAGAAACCATGACTGTCACTATTCCTGTGACAATTGCCAAATTTATCATATTCACATCAAAACCAAAGCACTGCCTCAGAATGTGCCCAGAGCCAGCCACTCACACGAGCAGAATGCCTTGGCACCTCAGGAACCACTGTGTAATTAAATTAGGTAAGGTGCTGTTACTTCAGAAGGTGTCTCAAACCTTAATTGCTGTTTAAGTGTGCTACAAAGAGAAGGCAAATAAAGGGATATTGTCAGGTCACATGGAATAAACCTGAGTAATTGGAATGTGGAATGCAACTTCTTTACAGCTTTCACCTCTACAACTGCTCTGCCTGGAGCACTAACATTGTCACCATAGCATGCTCAACATCAATATTACTGAAATGCCAGAAAAAAGATGGAAGGATGAACTGAAAATACCAGGGAATAGGTTTCAGATGAAGGAAGTAAAATCAAATAAATGAGAACAAAAGGGTGAAGGATCCAGAAACACTTCAGTTCTTACAGGATTGAAGGTACCATTATTTAGAACTGTAGTTTGGCCCTACAATTTTCTCCCTCTTTTGCCCACTCTTGAAGAAGCTGGAAAGGAAAGATGTTCAGCAAACACTGATTATCATTGTTCCTAATACCTGTTCCTTCCCAAGCTTCCATTCCCTCATCCCCCCCCTCAAGACAAATGAAAGATGCAGTTGTGGAAAACCAAGAAGGTGGTGGATTGAACATTCAAAGATCACAAATTGCCAGAAGTGGATTGAACATTCAAAGATCACAAATTGCCAGAAGTTAAATCAGGAAATAAATAAAGGCTGCAAGAGAAATCTCCAGTCTCAAGAAGTGAATTCACTATTCAGCAGAGACATCTCTGCTGAGCCTCTTTCTGTGCTAAGACTGAACTTGCAGTAGGTGCAAATTAACTGGGTGAAACTTCAAGTTTTCCAGGAAGCACCAACAAACAGGAAGAGTGACCCTAATTATCCAGAATATACTACAGCTAGATTTTGAGAAATCAGATCAAATGGCAGCTAAATTCACAGAACTATTTTGCTTCTTTGTGTACAGCAGGTGCCCTACACAGAGGCTGTGTGTAGTGGCCAGGGAATTTCTGTTTGTTTTCATCAACCAGCTAGGTTGGATTAACTCACTTCTAAGCCTTCCCTCCTGTCCACGTGTCTTACAAGAGCAGGATGACCTCAAAAGATTCCCCCCCCGCAATTACATGGTTTGAATTTTTAAAAATGATACAGGGAATGACTTTGAGAAGGGCTGAAACTGAACAACTCATCTGAATGCTCTCCTTCCAGCTCAAATCAGAATTCTGGATGATTTCTTTTTATTGGCATCAAAGAGCAGAATTAACCAGAGATGGTGTAACTTCAAGCTCTGCAACTTTATGAGGAAATCTAGATGCAGACCACATTCTAGTTTATAAACACTGCATATTATCCTCTGTAACAAATCCAAACCAACAATATTGCACAACATTTAGATAAAGATGTTTTGTTACTTGTAGAAAAACTTACAGGAAATGGCACTCCTCGTCTGTTTCTGAGTGAGCAAAGACCACGCTAACTTCAAACAAACTCTAAATTAAAAAAAAGAAAAAATAACAAGAGGGTGGTAAGAGTTTTTCAAACAACCAGGCAGGATATTATCAAGCACCCATATTGTAGTTTCAGGAGAACAGTAGAGACAACAGAGTCCCATTTATTTAGGTTTAAAGACATTAAAAGGTGTGCCAGAGCAAAAATTGCCTTTCTGCAGTCACCAACGATGATGTGAGAGCACTTCACAGCTATGAGTGACCTGCACTGGTCCCATCCTGTGCAGGGCCGAGGCAGAGGCAGCCAAGGCTCCAAGCCTATTACGGTCACTAAACCCCAGAGCCCTCCCAGGAGTGCAATACAGATAAAAGCCCTGCAGTAGTCACCACTGGAAAATCTTGTCAGGGGCTTCCTTTGCAATGCCTGCATGGCCTTGGGGCAAAGAAAGGCAACGCATCCTCGTGGATTGACAGCTAGCCCAGGAACTCCAGTGCAATCTCAATTCTACCCCCAATTCCCTCTCTGGCCTTGGGCAAACAACACTCATTACTTGTGTTACTCAGATACCAGAACACCTCAGGAGGGCTGTTGAAAAGATTGGCTAATATTCAAGTGCCTTGTAGATAAAGGGCACGAGACAAACAACTTTTATGGCACAGGGATGTCTGGAGTGGCTCAGTGCCTACTCCAGTGGTGTAGAGCTTTTGCTAAGTTGGTATGTAAGAAGTTTGTTTCTTCCTGCATCATCTTCAGAGTAAATGAGTGGGTTTTTTCTTCACTAAGACAAAAGGGATGCTTTCAATTAGCACTCCTGGGAAAACACAGCCTGTAATTATTATGGAAGCTGACAAATCAACATAAAGACTCAGTGAATCCACTCCTGGGGTCAGTGCTATGGCTGGTGACAAGTGAAAACTACACTAAGACAGCCACGACTGCAGAAATTTTACATTCAAGATGATTCAAGGTGCTTCTGAGTTTGGCAACACCTGATGGCCATGTTCAGCCAATGCCTTTCAGAAAGATTTTAAGGATATTAGTCAGAATCTGCAAGTTGAAAACAGTTTGAAAAAAACATTTCTGTTGCCTGCTTAGGGGTATTGCAGGTCCCAACAAGCCCATTTCTAGGGCTCATTAAAGTGAACAAGGACCAGTCTCTTCTCTTTCAGTTCATCTCAGAAATGTATTTTACCCACAGAACCTGAACAACTGAGCTCCCAGAGCAGTAGCAAGTGTTGGCAGTGACAGGAGAGCAAGGAAGGAATGTGTGAGCATTCCTCAGCCTCTGCAAAACAGGGATCCTGGAACAGGAGACAACTGGAAAAGTCTCATTAACAGAAGGAGGATGGCAGCACAAGAGATTTAGCACAAGCCTGTGGTGGTTTCAGAAGATGCAATGATCTGTGTGTATAAAAATGAAGACTGGGCCCCTCAGGACTCACACTTGGAGATCTCTGGTTTAAAGAATTTCCCCCCTGCTTTTCCCTACAGTGAATTTAGGAGCCACTCAATTTGTTTCTCTCTTAATAAGGAAAACAGGATAGATTTTCATTTCTCCAGCATGTAAGTGTATAAATATACACACACAAACACATATGAAAAAAATAATTAAAAAATCCAAGAAAAAAGCGTTCCGTTATTTATACGAGACCTTTCCATCAGCAGGAACACCCAACTCTTCTGACAACTGGGGATGAATAATCCACTTATAAGCTTCTTTCAGCTGAACAATGTCATCCTTTGCCAAGGGAAGGCCCAGATTTCTGAATCACAAAGAAATAATAACTTGCACAGGGGTCTGTCAAAAATAGATACATGACATAAAATATTTCAAGACTAACTTAAGTAACTACTTCCAAGTTAAACAGATGCATTTTTTTTTTCTGTGCACTGAGGAAACTGATGCCAGAGCTTCCTGAGAGATCAAAAGTTGCAAAAGTCTTTACAGAGCCTGCCCAGAGAAAAGCTGAGAGACGTGCATTTCAAACCACTTGTTTGGGAACTTAGAGAGCAAAAGAGATAAGAAACCCCAAGTAAGGTCAAACCAGGGAAAAAAGAAAAAACCAAACACACAAAACCCAGCTGCCACCTTATTCTTTGTAAGCATCAGGTAGACTGGGCTAGAAAATCAACATTTTTATAGACAAATGGTGTTTGTATGAAGAGTTCTTGTCAGACAGACAGAGACAGCAAAGCCATTACTCACCTCATCTCCTGCTTCACCCCCAGCCAAGCAGCACGCTGCAGATCACCAGCCATGCCCGAGGAAAAGACAGCAAAAAACAAAAGCAAGTGAAAATTAAGGCTCAGAACTCCCAGCAATGTGAGAGACTCTTTGCGAAAGGAGAAGTGTTTTAAAAACTCATGACTAAAAGGAAGTATCAGGAATTTAGCTTTTGCTTCATAAGTGGAAAGATGGAATTGGTGTTTGTTTTTATTTCTAAGACATCGCTTTGCTCTTCACCTCAAATCCTATCTGGCTTTAAAAAAACCAAAAGAGGTTTAATTAAACACTTTGGAACTTGCTGTCAATACTGTAACTACAAAAAGACTCTAAGTCATCAGTTATCTTCCATACAGAGAAATGAAAAAAAAAAGTGTCTAAATGAATGGTATATGAAAGCTGATTGACATAAATTATTAAAACTCCAAATTCAGCTATCATCCATTATAAAAAAGAAAGAAATTAAAAATATACTTGGTTTTATGGTAATCCCAGAATTACCCCCTTATTTAAAGCATATCACTTACCTTAGGAGAATAGGCTAAATATGGAAAAGGTGAGGAACAGAAGGACTAATTCTAGAAATCAGAGGGAGCTTTTAGTCCAAATGCTTGAGTTCACTAACAATTAGTACAAAGAGAAAAACTCCCTTCAAAACTTCCTACAGTGAAGCACAACATTTTCAGTTCTCCTCTACTAACAACAACTACAAAATACATAAGGACTGGGAGGAAACCACTGAAGTAATTCATCCTGTGTCACCATCCTCACTGAAGATGAATTCCAAAAATCAAGTTGTCTGATTTGAAACAGCCACAATGAAACAGTTTTCAGTCTGTAGGCTGCAGACTTTTAAATCCCTTCCCTGTCTTTCATTCTTCATATACAGTGCTTAAAGAATAACCTCCCCCAAACACTGCTGAAAGAATCACTATCCATTGTCAAGGAAATAATTCTAAGGAAGAGGTTTGAGAACAGGTCTCAAACTTCAGGAAGCAGGGCCAGGATGACATGGATATCAGAAGGAACCACATCATAGATCCCTTTTCCATGCTGATAAGGAGCTCAATCAAAAAATAAGTCCATTATCCTTCCTTTGGTACATCTAAAAGAATGAGGGAACCCTAAAAACAGTGCTAAAAATTAAGAGGGAAGAGGGATGGTGGAGAGAGGACACGGACTTTGTTAGATCCATGATACACAAACCCCCACACTGCTGAACAAAACAAACGCAGTCATATTGATGAAATGCTGTTTGCTCAAATCCACCGTGATTCATTATCCTGCATTTGTAGACAGTATGAGTAAGGCTGCTTCACTTGAGGTATACTGTAACCCTGTTTGCATAATAACCCAGATAAAATCATAAATAAAAATAGCTTCAATTGAAATTCCTTGAACGTAGCTCTGAACTAGAGGATATGACAACCACAGAACTGGGCCTAGGAATCTGCATTTGACAAATGCCAGTTTACAAAGAAACCTCTCCCATGCCTTGATTTAGAGCACATGCAGGGCTGGGGCTCAGTGGGGTGGCTAATCTCACTCCTCTTTTCTGTTTTCTGGGGATAAAACTACAAAATAGGCAAAACTTCTGCACGGGAGCAGCTATGCTAAAATGAGACCACAGGTCAAATTTCATCTCCTCTCTCTCTTGACTTCCAAGCTGAAAGAGAATTAAAGAAATTACTTTTCCCCTTCAGTTAAGGGGAAACAATAGATGAGGGTACTGCAAGCACAGAAGCCAAATGATCCCAAATTCCAAATCGCATTCAACCACCAAGCCAGCCAAACCCCTCCACTCTCTCCCAGCTGTACGTGGAGCAGGGGATCAGATCCCTCTACTTCGTAATTACTTCATGTTTGCGAAGTGGTTTGGAAATGAAAAATGCTTATTACAGAGCTGAAGCCTGCAGGGCAATGCTTAGCAGCAAACACATCTCTGGAATAGAGCAGCTCAGGCGCTGTATCGATTACAAGCTGCAGGATATTATTCTGGTGCTATCTGAGGGAGCACAGTGGCAACAGTTGAAATACCATGTGCAATCCCAGCCACAGCGTTGTTTCAGTGTATTAGAAAAGAGCTTGGAGATGGGGAATTCCAGGATGAGGCACAGGCAGCCCTACAGGGAGTAATGACTACAGATGTTATTTGCATCAATGTCCTTGTAGCAAGCACCAGGATGATGGATCATGACTGAGACCACAGACAGAGCCAGCAGTCACCCTTCTGAAGGGCACGACTCACTTCATATTCTAATAGAGCTGTCTGACATAAACTTGGGACTCCCGTATTTGTGATTTATTTCAATCAAATCTCCTACTTGTGGAAGGAGGCAATTGCTTCCTTGCATCACAGATACAAATACTATGCAAATGTAGATTTTATGTCCCGCTCTTCTCCAGCTCCTCTCGTACATTTTAGGCTTGGCAGGATGACAACTGTCATAATTAAATGAGTTGAAGGTAATACTGAAAGGCAGTTTCTGATTTTTTTTTTGTTAGAAAGATGATGGAGAAAATCCGTGTGTCACACCGGAGGGCAGGGGCAGAGAGGCTGCCTTTGGCTGTCCTTTGATGAAAGGATTACACATGTTCTTGTACAGAGCAGGTCAAAGAACTAAAAGCAGAATTTAACAAACGACCTCTTTTCAGCACAAAGCATTTTGAGACATTCTGATATCTGATTCTGATATTTTCAGAAATTTTTACATATTGTATTGCTGCTTTTCTGTGGCTGTAAAACAGGTTCTCACCGATTTTTTTTTTTTAAGTGATAAAGGGATATGAGGTAAATGAACCCCTGTGATTTTTAAAGTTCTTCCTCCACCATCACCCCTTTTCACCCCTGCAGTCGGAGCAAACAGCTGCTGTAGCATTTGGCAAGACTGGAGGCATGGAATAGAAGAGACAGCAGGAACTTCTTAATCCAAACCTTCTCCCAGTCGAACCAAAACTGCTTCCAAAGGGAACAGATCCAGTTTTGGAGCTTCCTACTCGCTCATTTCACTCCATCTATTGATTTGTGGGCCCACAGCACAACTCTCATTGCCTTGGCTGTCCCCAGCACTGCTGCTTGGCTGGAACACAAGGCCCAGGCAGGCAGGACATCCCTCACCTGAACTGCAACGCAACACCACCCTCTACCGAGGCTTCCTGCAAACACCAGGTGCTCTTTGAACACCTCAGCTTACGCCAGGCTTAAAGCTGGAGTAAAACTTGGTACCAAGTCTGACCTACGTTTGGGGTTTCCCAGAGCATCACAGGCATCCCAATACTCACCTAGCCTGAAAGTGCTTTTTGACACACCTCACTTTTTAGAGGCATCAAAAACCAAAATGGGAATCAGGGCAGTTCACCCAGCCAGAAAGAACAAAGCAAACACACCAATTATGCTCGATTTAAGATGGGAAGTAGAGAATCTTATGCTCCAGAAGATTTAGGAGTAGAATATTTGTCAGCTATTAGAGTGGCATCTGCCCAGGATGCCACAACTAACAGCACAAATCCCCACTGCACGTGCAGTAGATTACTTAACAAACTGTGTGGGAGCAGAGGAGACCTCAACGCAGCTCTACATAAAAATCCAGCACCATCTACCCTTCTTTCTGCCATGTTCACTGAAGCTTCCACCACATCTTAACTGCAGCAGGCATCTAGTGTACAGATTTACACGTGGCTCTTTAAAATACCACTTTTGCATCACTTTCAGAACAGTACTTTTGCATCATTTTATATCAGAAAGCAGGAGAAGATTGCAAAATATCTCACAGCTAAGTGTCTTTTCCCATCACCTAAAATGCTGAACACTTCAAGAGTTCATCCTCAAATTCCTTCATCTGCATTCTGCACTACCAATTTTCATTTATCCCTGGAAAGGCACCAGCTGTGTCTCCAAGAAGATCCTCAAAGCAGGGCTGGCATCTGCACCAAAGGGAACAACTCACTGAGGGTTTAAACAAATTCCTGGTAGGTTTTCAGATGGAAAGTAACTCCTGGGCTAACTGAAAACTGAAGTGACTCAGGCCCTTTATTAATTACAATAATACTCACCCACAAGGAAGGGCAGAGCAGACTCCACTTCCAGCATGTGCTTTTGGTTTATTTAAGCAGTAACAATTAAAAATTAAACCACCTCCAGCTCGTGCATTCCACAGTTACTTTCTTAAATATGTATTTAATTGTTTAAGTTACTTACCTCCCTGACAGACAGCTGTGGGGGTAGTGAGACAGAAAATACAAAACTGGTGAACTGGTAGTCAGCAGAATTAACTTTTTGGCACACCTGTAAGAGAAGGAGCTTAATATTAATCTTTATAATTTTATAAACTTGATAAACTTTATTCTACATAATCACTGTGCATTCATGCATGCTAACACATTCAGAGAGATGCCCAACATACAGACCGGAGCAATCACTAACAACTTATTGAAATATAAGCTTTTTTGTCCTGTTAAAAAAAATTTACCAACAAACTGTATCCTTAGTGCAACGAAACAACCAAATTCACTGTTTTAAGCCCAGGACCAATTGTATATTGAAATTTTAGGTGAAATCAGCATCTCAGATAAGGAAATCTATTTATCAAATAATTAGGTTTTGTAGTGCCTTAACAAGTGCTGTCAGATTTTGCATTGCTACGGAAGAGAGTAACTCTGAAACAAACATTAGCAGTGCATTCTGTAAAAAGATACATATTCTGCCAATGGAAACAAAAAAGAAACAATTATGTTCTGCAACAACAGAAACCACATACTATGCTTTCTGCCTAGTCCCATTTTTGACACATTCCTGCTATTAAACCAAACCCTTTTCTATCAAAACTCTGTTAAACATCTCAGATGCCAGTGTGAGTTTTCTAGCTGATACTTCAGTTTGTCACATGAGCAATATGATTGCTCAGAGATGGTGTTCACAACACTCTGTGTCCACATTCTCTCCTAACTCACATTTTCTCTATTACCCACAACCTGTTGTACCACCAAAACATTTTCTTCCCCTGTGGTACTTCCTAAAGACAGGTTTGTGCTGTATTAGAAACAGGTAGTTCAGAGAACAGCACTCGATGACTCCTCATTTTCCTGTCACATAAAAAAGTGAAGAGAGGTCGCCAGTTCCACTGAGGTTTTCCTTGAAAGCAGCTGAACCTCAGGTCATCTCCTAAATTCATGTAACCACATATCTGTTAGCCCTTTTCTTAGGCAAGTGTGCTCCCTGCAGTCATTCCATTGCACCTGCACTGCTATTTTTTAAAAAGTGCATCTATAACAAAGGCTGGGCAAAATTCAGTCCCACCACAGATGCAACTTCCCAGCTGTACAGGTGTGCAAACACTGCCCAGGAGCAGGATGGAGTACAATTCTGCCATCTACATTTCAAATATTCCAAATAGGCAAATGTTTTGCTTTGTTTTTCGGTCTCTTTCTTTCAAAAGAAAGAGAAAACATCTCTTTGGAAAAAACAACCAAAAGACTGCACAATGTTTTCAGCCAGCAGCTCTATCCTGTAGGCCCCAGCATACACAAGCTCCGAAAAAGTAGCCCAAAAGGCTAAGAATTTACCTTTTTAACAAAGTCAGCCTCGCAGAAATCCTGGAGAATTCCCAAACACACGTTGCAAACCTTCACAGCCGAGTTCTCCGTTGCAGCATTCCCATCGTCAGCCTCGGGAATCTGCGGGATGGCTCCATTGTGGTTCACATCATCAGCACCTTCTTCCCTGTGTTCCAGTCTGATTCTCTTACAGGGTGGGTCAGCCACATCCAAACAGACTGTGTCTTCTTTTTCCCCACTGTTTTTCAGAAATTCCTGTAAATCCTTCATCAAATCCTAACACAAACAGAGGAATCACACCGTGGTTGCTTCTTCCTCCTTAACAAACACAATTCCATAAGGCAGTGCTATTCCAGTTGAGGCTCAGTGTATGTAGTGAACAGCTTGGAATTTACACCCAAAGCCATCTTTAAGACACAATTCAACAGCTCCAAGCTGCATTTCTCTCAAAACAGGAATTTCCAGAGAAAACATTGCTGAACAACTCGTTTATCATTCAAGAACAAAAACATTTTCCACACTCGCACAAGCACATTTATCTTTGCCCCATCATTTTTCAATGAAAAGAGACAGTGCTTTCTGGTCATTTAGATTGTGTTAGAATTGAATTCCTCCAACTCCACTAGCCCAGGAAGAGAGTTGGCCACTATAATAAAAAGAAAAGAGAGCAGACACAGGCAGGGGTGAAATTAAATACACAGAGTAAAAGAACTTTGTGTCAGGAGAGAAGCCTTCAAAAATTAAGAATTACTTCCATGTCTCTGATTCCTGGAAGGATGAGAGACCAGACATAGTTCAGGAAGAAGGGTTCATTAAAAGGTTTGCAGTAAGGAAGACAGCAGTTACTGCGTTGCTGCAACTCAGAGGAAAATCAGGTAGAGATGCAAAAGAACAAAAAAGGGCAAAAGGAAAGAACACTCCTCAAATAATTGATAAAAAATGGAAAAGGATAGGGAAGAAAGATGTTAAAAATTAATTCTGGACAGTCTAAACTTGAACAAAGGTGAAACAATCAAGACAGACACCAGGAGACACAAGCACAGAGAGAGGGGATTAGAGCAAGCTAAAAAGGATGTCTAATAACACCGTGTTTCTCTGATTTATCCTCAACCTGTGCTCTCAATTCTTCAGTTGCATCCCCCTACCAATTCTGCAACTTAATGTAAATTTCCTTTACATTAAAGGAAAAAGCACAGTTTTTCATAACTCCTTTTCCTCTCAGGCAAAGAGCCCAAGAACACACCAAAGGGCAAACCTTGTGTGGATGTCTGTAGAGCTTCTGTGATCCCACGCAGCAGAACCTCAAAACACATCGTGGGCAAGTGCCAGCGTTGAGTAACAGCTGAACAACTGGTCTGTCCTTCTCTGTTAGTGAAGACATGCTGGGTAAATCTGAAATTCAACGCAGAAAAGTAAAAAGAAAAAAGCTTGGAATAAACACAGTTCAGCAGTTCAACAATAAAAAGACTCGGCTGAGACTTGACTGCACCATGTTTAGAGTAACGGGAATTTTTTTTGTCCTCTACAGAAAATTTAGGATACGTGTTTGTTTTAAATCACAGGCACAAGAGAAGTGGAAGGCCAACACAAAAAGACCACTGACTGAGGGAAAAGCTCCAGTACTTCCTAGGATTTTCCTAGAAAACCTGACCTCGAGTTCTGACAAGGGAATGCTGAGCTTTTGCCCAGTTTTCTCTTGGATAAAGTACATGCCATGCTAATCTTTATTGAATGAAGGAGCGTGGAGCTAAGACATACTAAGGCAAATTTAAAATGGAAATCCCTCCTAAAATTGCAATGACTAAAGAATCAGTGTGTTAAAATCACAGGGGGTAAAGAAAGAGAGCCTCAAGCCACCCCCTTCTGTCACACAAAGCCCCTCCAATTTTTTTAAGATTTATTTCCCTTCTCAATAAAGGACTCCAGTTTTTGTGAGAAATCTCATAATGCTTTTTCCCCCCCAAAAAATATCATGGCTGATTTGGTCTCCTGTCGTTCTCTCTGCCCAGAACTTCAGGACAGGCTGATTTTCTTTTGGCTGAAGTTTCGTGATGGGATAGAACTCAGCAATTTTTTTGGAAGAAGAGAGATTCCCGGTGAGGTGCTCACCCTTACTGGACATCTAGGAAATTTCAGGAGGCATGTAAGGATAACCACAACTGTTCAGACAAAAGGTTTAATGAGTCCCTTATCACCCAAAGTGGGAATAAATTCAGCAAGGAATTCCACAATACCTGCAGACTAAAGAACCACCTGATTTTGGTTTGGGCTTAGCTTCTGCAAGCGACATTTGATACTCTCCTAGTTGTTGTGTCCCAAGAGTTGGGATCTATCCACGTTCTCCATGCCAGCCACAGACTGTTACACCTGCAATATCCAATCCTGCTCAGCAGTACCCTGCACAGAAATACTGCAGCCATGGAAAACCTCCACAGCACGGAAAAGTTATTAATTCAATGAATTTCGTTTGTCCTGGGTTCGGATGCTTTATGGTAACCTGGAAAACTTCAAAGCTGCTTTTCGAGAGGAAAGAGCACACACAAGCAGGCTTTTAGGTAACTGTAACCTCAGTTCATCTTCGTGAGACTCCAACACTGGCAGTGGGTGACACGTAAGGGCAGATGTGGCAACGTTCGTGACATTTTGGGGCAATGCGGGGGGAGGAATCAGGGCCCCCGCTCCGGCCCAGCACCCCAGGGCTGAGCTCAGCACCCCTCACGTGTCAGTGAGGGGGAGCTCAGCACCCCGTTCCGGCCCAGCACCCCAGGGCTGAGCTCAGCACCCCTCACGTGTCAGTGAGGGGGAGCTCAGCACCCCGTTCCGGCCCAGCACCCCAGGGCTGAGCTCAGCACCCCTCACGTGTCAGTGAGGGGGAGCTCAGGACCCCGTTCCGGCCCCACCCTCAGGCCTGCGGGGGGCTCGGCACCCCGTGGCTGACGGGCCGGCCCCTTGCCCCCCACACCGCGGGCTGAGCCGGAGGGGTGCGGAGCAACGGGGCCCGCTCAGCACAGGGCCGGCCCCCCGCAGGCCAGAAGCGGGCGCCGTTCCCGCTCCGTTCCCGTTCCCATTCCCACTCCCATTCCCAATTCCCGGTCCCGCTCACCCCTCGCTCGGCAGCCCGCGGAGCCGGCACAGACTCGCTCGGTAGAGCGGCAGAACGCATCGCTCGGCCGGCGCGGCGGGGCGCCGCGCCCGCAGGGCGGCGGGTGGAATAGCTCGGCGCTCCCGCGTGGCGCCTGCCAGTGGGCGGGGCCGAGCGAGGCCGAGTCCGAACCGAGCGGGGCCGAGTGAGGCCGAACCGGGGTCGAGCCCGAGCCGAGCTCTGCCGAAGCGGAGCCGAGCGGGGCTGAGGGGGCGCGATGGCGGCGACGCCGCCGCCCAAGCCCTGGGAGTCCCGGCGGCTGCCGGCCACCGCGCCCTCCTTCCAGTAAGTGCGGGCGTCCCTCCCTGGGTGTCCCCGCCGCGGCGGCCATGGGTGTCCGCCCCCTCGGGCCGGCCGGGCCCGCTCCCCTGGGGCGGGCTCAAAGGTCGGGCCCGGCCGGGGCTGTGCGCGGCTGCGGGGGTCGGTGGGGGTGGGCGGCCCCGCACTGTGAGGGGCTTGTGCCGGGCGGGGAGGGGTGCGCTCGGGGTGCGGGGCTTCGAGCTCAAACCCCGCTGGCGTCTGAGGGAAGCTGCGTGTGCGGTGTGGGGAAGGGAGAGCTGTGTTGTCACCGGTGTGAGTTCACAGTCCGTTCCCGGCGCTGTGCAGCTCTGTGAGCCCCCGAGGCTCCGCAGCGCTGGGGGAGCTGCGTGTCACCCCCAGCACCTGGAAAACATTCCTGTGTGTTGTCAGTCTCGTGTGTGTTCCCATTTTCTGGGAACTCTCCCAGAAAACCCAACCGGCTCGTGGAGAAGGATGCACAGAAAGTGTTTGTGGACGCCTTCCTTGTTATGAGAAGTCAAGGAAAGCTCGCTCGGTGGCTGAATACTCGTCTTGTTTTTCACTTGGTGAGGGTGACTGCAACTGAGGAGAGCTGAAACTGGGCAAAAGGTTGGCCCAACACTAAACACTGAGCAGAAACTTCGCTACGTTCTCTGCAGCCTGCAGCGTGCTGAGCCAGCAGTTCGGTGTTAGTTTTCCATTCTGGGTTTATTTACCCCATTTTAAATGGCTGCAAGCAGCTTTAAAGTGGGGCATCCCAAGCTGACTACTGGGGAGAGGACTGCAGTGTGACTTACCGAGTTACAGTAGCTCTGTTTGCTGGGATAATAACTTATTTTTCCTCCTGTTTTCAACCGCTGAGAGAGTTACAGTCTGTGATGGAAAAAACAGCAGTGTAAAGATACAAATATTATTCTTTGCTGTGGAAACCTGTAAGTTTTGCTGAGAGGAAGCTGTTCCCTACCTTGTATGGAAATAGTGCAGCAAGCAGCAGCTCCATAGCCATTCCAGCTTGACTTTCTTCTTTTTTTCTTCTGGATTGCAGAAGTGGGAAGTCATGGGATGAGGCAGTAAGCATGGGAAATAAAATGTTTGACTTTTAGGGTGATAATATATGGATGAAACACATATATTTTTATTGAAATGGCAGAAGTTGGACAAAAAGCTGCTTGACAGAATTCAAATGCCAGTCAAGTACTTGCAGAGTTTTATGACAAAGGGCATTGATAGAATGATTTAAACTTATGGACATACAAAGGGAAAGAGAAATTACTAAATTAAGTACAAATAATGGAGTCGTAAAACCTCTTTCTGCCGACACTTACCAGTTACAGATTTAACCCCTTGACAATCTGCACAGAGATAATCAGGTAGTTTGGGTAGAGAGGGAAATTGGGGACCCCAAAGCCCTTGCACACATTGTTGCATAATTACTTAGATTCTCAATTAGGTCATGCCACTCCTTTAAGAGTGGATTTAGAGGAGCTCTCAAACTTCCTTCCTGCTGTATCATTGGCTCATTGTATAGAAGAGCTGGGAACAAGTGTTGGAAACAAAGCTTTCAGATTGGAAAGTTCCTAAAAATTCCTTTTGGGGCCTATGAGGGGCTTTCATGTGCAGAAGAATGACCTGGGTGTTAGAGGTTTGATGGCTCTGGGTTGTATATTTCATGTGTTGATACATTAAATACACAATAAATGATACAATAAATAGACAAAGTTTTTCCATGTTTACATTCCAGTTCCATGTTTACACTGAATATCTTGTTATGGTTTTTTTTATTCCCCTGAAAGGCCTGACCAGAATTTTTACTTCCAGGAAATGCTGTACAACATACTGAGCGTTTGGCTCCCAGGTTCCCTGTCCCAGCACTACTGAAACTCACCATGGTATTTATGTAGTTAGCCAGGGGCTCTGTGGAAATGAAAACTTAAACTTTGGGTGCTGATCTTGATTAAACTTTGGGTGCTGATCTTGATTATCTGAATTCGTTTAGGTCTGCTGACTTGGGTGACAACCTGCTGACCAGGCCCGGACAACCCACGGTGGCACGAATCCCTCCACCCATTTTGCCAAGACCATCCCAGCAAACGGGAAGCAGCAGCCTGAGCACTTTCAGGCCAGCCTATAGCAGTTCTTTTTCTCCAGCCTATGGTTCATATGGCACCTCTTTCTATGGAAGCTATAGTCCCTACAGCTATGGCTACGGAGGTCTGGGCTATAACCGCTTCTGTGCCGATGGCATTCCTCCCAGCAGGTTCGTCCAGCAGGCTGAGGAGAGCAGCAGAGGTGCCTTTCAGTCCATCGAGAGCATCGTGCATGCCTTTGCCTCGGTCAGCATGATGATGGATGCAACCTTCTCTGCTGTCTACAACAGCTTCAGAGCTGTGTTGGATGTGGCCAACCACTTCTCCCGCCTCAAAATTCACTTCACCAAGGTGTTCTCGGCTTTTGCTCTAGTGAGAACTATAAGGTACCTCTACCAACGCCTGCAGCGCTTGCTGGGTCTGCGGCAGAGCTCTGAGAACGAGGATTTGTGGGCTGAGAGCGAGGGCAAAGTAGCTCGTGCTGGCCTTGAAGACAAGGTGGCTAACTCTGCAAAATCCTGGCCCATTTTCTTGTTCTTTGCTGTTATAATGGGAGGCCCCTACCTGATTTGGAAGCTGCTTTCTACATACAGTGACGAAGAAACAGGTAAAGATGACCTGCAGCACCAGAGAAGTGCAGCGTGTGTTGTTCCTTTTGTTGTTGCCTGTATAGTGATTAATCTCACACTACAGCAGTAGTAATTAATAGATACTGGGGCACGGTACTGAAGTTTAGGCATGTGATTCAAGTGACAGCCTGCCTGTTGTTGAGTTAGGATGTGGTTTCATGCTGAGGCTTTCTGTGATTCCAGAATCATGGTTCCTCTCTATTTCTGGTTCCTTTCTGTCAGGTGTGGTAGTTTGAGTTGGGTGGGAGAATTATTGGTTGGATTTACTCAACAAATCTTGCTTTTCATGTCACTTCTCTATTGGAGAAGTTTTAGCAAGGAAGTTAAAGTGTTTTCTTCATTTTCCTTTGAAAAACAAACCAAACTTTGTAACTCAAAGAAGATAAACTTGTGATTTTTGTTTGAAAACAGTGTCTAGTAACTGGGCGAGTGGAGAAGATGACCATGTGGTTGGAAGAGCAGAATATGATTTCAATGCTCTCTCAGAAGAAGAAATTTCTTTCCGTGCTGGTGACATGCTAAGATTAGCACCCAAAGGTAAACTTTTAATTTTGGGTTTATTTCCTAATCACATGGGAAGTAAGTTATACTGTAAGAGTTTGAAAATTAAAACAAAAAAAAACCCAAACTACTTTATGTGACCAAATTCCTCACCCACACTGAATTTTTTCTCCCCATTAAGTGATTACTTGCATTCTAATAAAACTTACTGAGTAGTTTTGTTCAGTTTTGTTGAATTGTTTTGTAACTTGATGCTTTTGCATTCTCTTCTTCAGAACAACAACCCAAGATCCGTGGTTGGCTTCTGGCTAGTTATGATGGCCAAACAACAGGACTTGTGCCAGCTAACTACATCAAAATCCTGGGCAAAAGAAGAGGTAGGAGAACAGTGGACCTGGAAAGGATTACGGAGCAGCGGCCAGCCTTTCCCAGCACAGCTGTCAGAGGAGCCCCTGCTGCTGTGACTTTAGAGGAGCAGGAGGCTGCTTTTGAAACTGTTTTTGCTGGAAGTAGCAAAGTTCCAGTGGCGTCGGACTCCGCTGTGGCTGGTGGAGAGAAGCAGGAACTCTGATGCACTTTGATCAACAAAGCAACTGAACTGTGCTTCACTGATACCACTTAGGGTTTGTTGAAAATCTGGTTTGTAGTGGAACACTGGTGGGTCTGTACCAGTTATTGCTGCTACTGGCTGGTGAAGGGATGGAGAAATGATTGCTCAAATTTGTGGTATTTATTTTTGACTCACCTAAGGCTGTACGTCAGTGGTTCTATC
Source organism: Struthidea cinerea (assembly GCA_013397865.1). NCBI lineage: Eukaryota > Metazoa > Chordata > Aves > Passeriformes > Corcoracidae > Struthidea > Struthidea cinerea. The sequence goes on along the minus strand of VZTI01000016.1, from coordinate 236,805 downwards.
CACCCACCTGGCAGCAACTCTGAGATCTTGAGATAGAAGCGAGGCATTTATGAAAAAGCAAACAAAAAAAAAAATAGGGACTGCCATTCTTGTTTAGGAGACAAATTAACACCCAGTCTTCGTAGGAGTATTTGCTGGACAAGAAGCCTCTTCAATAGATGTGCAAAGGGAAGATTGATTTCTGTAAGATGTCCTCCAAAACTTCACACTCAGAACCATAAAGGAGTAATAGCACATTGTCTCCCTGTGAAACGTGGGAGAATTGCAGGAGATTTACACAATTGAATAGTTAGAAGGTTTAAGTTGCTTTTCTTAAGAAGTAGGGTTCTGTCATGAAGAACTGAGCTCTTAGAAAGAAGGGACTTGGGAGGAAGGGAGGAGAAAGAGAGTTTACAAAGGGAGAGCAGTGAGGCATCGCCAGTGGTTCCAGTCATTCTCATTTGTTTATTAAAAGACATCGGAATAAAGGTTATTCTGCAGTCAGGCACTCATTAGCTGTTACTCCCTTAACTAACTTTGCATCACTCTTAGCCATTTTGTGTTGTAGCCTGTTAGCTGCCTGTCCACGGTCTATCAGCTGCCATCTGCATCTCAGCTTATTTCTGTTCTGTATTGATTTTTATATGAGTGTCAAAGTACCTCTCCTGCGTTTTTGAGCTGTAGGAAAGCCTTGAGTAGGGGGAAGTTGAAATTAATTGGAGCATCAAAGAAAAAGTAACATTTCTTGCTTAATTGTCTCAGTTAGAGAAGGTCTTGGAGTTGGACAAACTTTTTGTGCTGCCTTTCAGGTGGTGAATTTTGCATCTGCCCGTAAAATTTGAGGGCTCCAGTTTATCAAAAGCCATAAAAATATTAAGACTGTTCAGAGTATTTTCTTCAAATGGGTGTTTGAGGATTCTGTCTTGAAATACTGTTTTGGTTTTTTGTTAAATGAAGCAAAGATAATTAAAACTTTTTTTTCCTTGCAGTATGTATGTATAGCATGTTGAACTAATGAAGGTTACGCCAGTGGATTAAATAACTAAGTTTGTCTTAATCATTAAAATAGCTGTTTTATTTTAAAGGTACTCGAAAATACAAGTAGGGCACAGGCCTTTGCTTGATTGATTGAGTAGTTTCAGTTTGACCATTCCTACAGGGATCTTCAACACCCATTATGTGGTAACAAAGCTTTCAGTATTTGTATTGTAATTGCTTTTGCTGGCCTTGGGTTCTTACAAGTCGGTTCAACACAACAACACTCTAAAAAACCTGAAATGAGCACAATTTTATCAAGGTAGGGTGGCTGAAAAGACAGGTATTATGATGGAACCTTGATTTTAAAGTAATCTCTGAATGCCTGTTGTTAATAAATAGAACATGCATTGAAGTGGTTGTGCTCAGGTATTGGGAGATGGTGATCAGAATAATTTATAGTAAATTGTTAGATTTTCAGGTGCAGATGTGAAAGAGTAGTTAAAGAGCAAATGAGAAACTTGAAAATAGTTTTAATAGGTTTAAAAAAGAACATGTTCCTGAGACGTTTCCCTGTGTACCAGGGCATAGAAGAAAATGATCTGTATTTGAAAATTATAACTGTTGTTGAGTTGAAAACAGAAAAAAAAAAAAAAGTCTGAAATCTAAAATACAGAGAGGCAAAAGGGAGGAGGGGGGTATCGAGTGTCCAGTTCTGTGTGCAGAGTGTGTCCGTGGAGGGAATTAATTTGCTGTCCTGAGATGTAATTAATGGACTGTCAGCCTCTCTTGTGTCAGTGAAAGATTTCAGTCAGAGGAAGGGTCTTTAAATGAATGAATGAATGAACCCCAAACTTTGTGGGTTTTGGTATAGTATCCATTCAGGTAGATTTTTTGGTTGTCTGGCTGTGTTTTTCCTGTTTTCTGTTTTCTGGCTCAGGACAAGTTGAGAAGGCAGTGCCATGACGTTTGTTGGAATGTTCTAAGTCTCATTTTTAGAAAGACAAGTTTAATTTCAGTTTCAGGTCATACTATTTTGATAACAATTCTTTTAGAGGAAGATAGGTTATTCTTACCTGAGTTGTCTTTATATTTGTTTGACTTAGCCTACAAGTCGCTGTCATCATTGTATCTATTAAATCTCCACAAGAATTTTGATCCTTTCAATCTTGCAATTACTTTCATTGGAAAAGAAGGCTCTGAGGAATTTAAGTTAGTTATTTAACTCACAATTGATTGTACTGATTGCAGGAGGGTATTAAAGTTCATTGAAGTAAAATATACACTACAGTTCACTGTCTGTTTCTGTCCATGTGTCAGGCTACAGAAAAAAGACCTCAATGAACACTGGGTGAAAAGGAAGGCTGGTGGACAGGCTGCTCAAGACTTGCACAACTTTAGGAAGGGGAGAAGACCAAAAGGAGCAGGTGTGGCTGCAACTGGAGAGTGTAGAAGAGGAGATCAGAAAAGAGAGGTTGTTGAAATATTGCTTAACTTAAGCATTAGGCAATCAGCTCTTTTTTTGAGGTCTGTACATAGCAAGTTACCTTTATGTTATTCTTTGGAAGTATTTATATACCTGTAGCAGACCTGGAAGTCTGTAGCAAAGCTTTGAGATCTGTTTATATAAGGTTTTAGTTTATTCTTACTTAAATCTTACTGATCCTTTTTAGTAGATCAACCATTTTCTGCCTGAATATGTGAGCTACTGACAAATTCCATGTCTGAGTGGTTCTCTGGGTGCAAACAGAACATGAACACGCACAGGGTCAAAGCTTTTTTCAGCTTTCTGAATAATAAATTTAAAATACTCTGTTTGCCTAGTAAAACCCAATAAATTGGCCGCTTTTACACAGGTTCAAAAACGCTTCCTTATGTGGAATTAGACTCCACCTGGGATTTTAAGGTTGTTCTGACTCACTTGGCGGTCTTGGTGAAATTTACTAGTGAGGTAAATACAGAGCAAGTGCAGTTTCTTACAAATCTGATCTGTTTGCAATGAAAATCTTCCAGAAGAGGTACAAACTTGGAAACCAGCAGAGGGATTTCTTGATGCACCAGTGTAGAAATATTCCTGTCTGCAATCGTGGTAGAAGTGTGCTTGTTCTGCAAAAGATAACACAAAAAGTTATGTTCTTACGTAACTCCTTCCAGATTTTTATCCATGCAGGTGTGGCCCAAGTGTTGGGATTGGTGAACATTTTGGGGCTGGAAAGGCAAGCAGTAATTGCGTGTGTCCACAGCTGGTGAGACACATCCTTTTCCCTTCTCCTTGTATCTGGGGCTGGTTCCTCTGCAGAGCAATTTGAAGCAGCTTTGGGCTGATAAATCTGTCCCCTGGGTTCTGCGGCCACATGGAGCTCAGCCTTTAAGCAGCCGGATAATCTCTCCTTGGACCAAGCGTACTGGTGGAACTGGTTTGACTGGTAACAGAGGCATGGTGTCAGTGCAGGGCACCCCTGCATCTTTCTTACCTGCTTTGAGCTAGCGAAGTTCCCTGAATTTCACAAGAGTCACAAAACTATCCGACTCGAGCAGATGACAGGGATTATTTATGCTGTCAGAGTATGAACACAGGTTTTTGGTTTTAGAAATGAAAAATTCAAAAAGATAGTTCCAGTACCTTTGAATGGTTGTAACTGATCAAGCACAGTCTCTAGAACGGCAAATGAGTAAAACTTAAGATACTGATTTTTTTGTTTATTCTCAAATACTGGGTTTTTTTTCCCTCATTTAAAAAAATGAACAGGGAGGACTGAACTTCTGCCTGACAGCACAGGTTGGTTGAAAAACTGTGTACCAGTTCTCTGACATGCCATCCAGTTTCTATTCATCATGAAATAACTGGATGTCATCATAATACAGCAATATTCCAGCATTAGCTTATTCTGTGGATGGCTGTGGGGTGTATGAAATCAGTGGGTTTTGCTTTCTCTGAGACCTAAGGGAAGCTTTCAGACTGACTTAGAGAATTTCGATTTCAGATACTTCTCTAGATTGGTGGAATAATTTTTTCTGAATTTTCCTGTGCTTTTCTCACATTCTCTGTCCTCATTGTGTTATTCCAGAATTTTCAAGTGGGGTTTTTGGAAAGAAAATTATTCGTATCCCTGATTTTTGCCAAATTGCCATGAAGGAACAGAAGTTACGTGGCATGATTGGGAGGGATTGTTATGTGGGAAATGGGGATCTGGGCTGGTCTTTATCAGGCTTGGGTGGCTTCTCACAGGCAGTAATTTAAAAATGCTTGGGAATACTTGATGCAGTAGTAGACATGCAGCAGGAATCAAACTGCGTGGGTGAAATAACAGGATTGGGACTGTCTGAGCCTTTGCAGAGGAGCTCTGGTGAGCCACTCCCAGTGGTTGGGCCGTTCTGTGTAATTATCTGTAATTTCAGTTTTCTGCTACTGTTTTTTATATTTAACTGCGGATCAAATATTTACATCAGCTGAAAACCCGCGAAAGCTTAAACCGAGGCTCCTGCTCATTGGTGGGAGCGTGGAGTGCATTAACACACTCCTGCTTGATTAATTAGCTGTGCTTATATCACGAGCCTGATTCTAGTGCCTGATGCATTATTTTGGCAGGCGGTACGAACTTCTCGTGGCCAGGCTTTTCCTTCCCTGTGGGGCTCCGGCGGGTGGGAATGCGGCGGTGAACTCTGACTGCGGGAAGCAGAGTTACCGCTGTGAGGTTCTGCTCGGAAAGCTGCGCTGGGCGGGGTGGGGGCGCAGCAGCAGAGGGAGAGGGGCGGTGTGACGTCACACGGAGCCCGCCGTGACGTCACCTGTGGCACTGAGCTGTGTGTGTCCCCCCCCACCGCAGGGACCGGGACCGGGACCGAAGCCGGGCCGTGTCACTTGTGCGGGGCGCGCCGTGACGTCACCGTGACGCCGCGCGGGGCGGCGCGTTGCCGCGGCGACCGGACGCCGCGCGCGGGG
>VZTI01000016.1:109873-231820 GCA_013397865.1 Struthidea cinerea | reverse complement strand
GGGCGGTGCCGGCAGATGAGGGCGCGGCGCGGCGGGTGCGGACGGGGCGTCTGCGGGTCCCGCTCGTCCCTCGGTGGAACCGAGTCCCCGTCCCGCTGCTACCGCGGCACGTCCCGAGGAGGAGCCGCTGCCTGTCCTGTCCCGTCACGCTGACCCCGCGCCTGGGAACCGCCAGGTAAACCCGGGAGAGCGCCCTGGAGGAGTCCCGGCGGAGAGCGCCCGGGGGGGCCGTCGGGGTCCCCGCTCTGAGGGCGTCACACGAGGAGGCTGCTGCACTTGTAGGGTGTCTGAGACCGGTTTTTATTTTTTTAATTTAAGCGCGTTGTAATTTTTAATGTTGGCTGGTACGTGGGCAAGCTACAAAGTTGCTGTTGTTCCTCTTCCCCGCCTCATTCTGCACCATCACTTCCTTGCGTTTCAGGGCTGTGGATGGAAACCTCGTGCCCATCCCACCATCCTCACCTTCCCTCAGGTTGTGCGCCTGCAAGGGGTAGTAATGCTTCATTTCTACATTAATTATTTGCTTTAAATAATAAAAAAGTAGAATCAGATCGTGTGTTTCCATGATGAATTAACTCTTAGGAATCCTTTGCACCACTTAATTTGGAATTCTGAGTATTAATAGAAATTTTGTTCTCACGTATCTTTCTATGCTGTGCATCTCAAATGAGTTGGTTAGAGTTAAATAATTTGGAAACTTTTTTCTTCTCCAATTTTCATAGTTGAGGAAAGGGTTACCCTGAGCTTTTCTTGCAATAACAGAGCAGTGAGAATCTGTAGAAGTTGCTTTTTCTCTTAAGAATATGATTTATTACAGGCTTTATGTTGCTGCTTTTAGAGAGTTTTTGCATGAGACAGAATCTTGCATGTGTCTATATTTCCAACAGGGTTTCCTAAAGGACAAAAAAGCAAATATTGAATGTCATGTATAAAGCTGCAAAGAGGAGCTCCATGCTCTTTTCAGAATATAAATAAAAACACTTAACTTCTGTATGCCTGTGATTAAGTCTGTTCCTTCATTTGTCCTTGCAGTAATAAACCCATACAGAACTGTATTTTAATGTGCAGAATAAGCAAATTAAGAAACATGTATGAGATACAAAGACTTGATTCTCTCTGAACGTGTCGTCATGTCTTAGAGCACCTGTCATCCCTTCATGCTCGGGCTGCTTCATGGTCCACAGAGTTGATGTGTAGTAAACTTGTTACCAGTGAAGCACCCAGAATTTTTCCCTGTAAATTACAGTCTCAGAGATGTTGCAAAAAAAATGGTTTTCCTTCTTTCTTCCTTTCTTTGATTGCCTGGTGTAATCATCCCATAGCACTAGCCCTCAAAATGGTGATTTGTGGAATATTGACATTGCTGGCAATTTTACTCGCAGTAAGCCTATTTTATGGCGCGAGACCAGGGGATTATAATACTCCATCATTTACTTATCTCATCCAAACATATTTTTAAACCAGCTGCTACATATGTATAAACTAGCACAAGAAGTCAGCTCTGTATTTCATGACCACTGAGGTTTGCCACTGGTGCTGACCTGTTCCGGCCCGGTTATTTCTCCTCCTAACAGCAGAAATGGGAGGTGTTCAGGGGCTGAAATGTAATTGGTACCGACGTCTGTCTGCACACTGGCAGAGAGAAGTCTCCAGCACAGAATCACCACAGTGACACTGCTTGAAAGTGCTCTCAGGGTGAGGGATAAGGACACCATGACCTCAGGGACTGATCCACTTTTACCTGATAGTGGCATCTATTTTACTTGGAAATTTTGGACTCGTGTAATCTGCGAGGACCTTTGTCCTTTAGAACTGGCTATCTGGCATATTTTACAGCAGATTTCATTTAGACAGAGTTACTAAAATGGTACGAAATTTTCTATAGAACTTGTCTTCTGCTTTGTGGCTTTTTTTCCTTCTTTTTAATTCTCATGACTGTGGGAAACCAAAGCATTTTCTCAGTGGGTTCTGAGTTTTTTCCTTCTGATTTAATTCAGCTGCTCTTTTGGGAGGATGATTGCTTACAGTTACCTGCAGCTGTGCTTTGTGTTTCTATCAGCAAAACAAGCAGAAAAAAGGGCTGGAACAGCTTCTGGAGGGGGAAAAAATCAGGGAGATCTTGTGTATTTTAAGCATCTTTTCATTTAGAAAGAGGGTGGTGCCAAAGAAACATCTACATTATAGTATGCTTTTAGTAACAAGTTACCAGGTGTTATCTAGGTGTATTTTCTCTCAAATTCTCTATAATTCTTGCATTATAAGTCCAAAATATGTGTGTGGTTTTTAAGTTCTGTTATTTATGGGATCTGTTTAAGGTACTTCAGAAAAGGTCCAAGTTGCTTTCCAAGTGTGAGTCCCTCCTGAGCTCTTTGGCTGTGCATTACTTGGACATGAAACTCTTGATTAATGCCTGCAGTTCTTTCCCAGCATATGCGAAAACAGTACTTTGAACTTTTGCCCTGTTCCCTGGTGCTATATATAAAAACCACTTGGAAAAAGAAAAAAACCCAAAACTAAATATAATCCTGGTTTTTAAGGTGTTTACTGCTGTCCTTGTGTGTGTTGTTCTGGCGTTCAGCTTGAAGCTGAGGAATAAGAGGTTTTTGGAACGGCTTATCCTGGCTAATAAGGTGTTAGGAATGTCAGGTGTTCGGGATGAGAGCTGAACGAGATTCAGGTGTTCGGGATGAGAGTTGAACAAGATTCAGGTGTTGTTTCTTGGCTCCGAAATATTGGTGGCCCTTAAATAGGTATCCTGGTTTGGCTTCTAAATAATGGCCATCAGGTGTGCTGAACAGATGGGCAGAGCAAGAGAGAGCAAAGCTGAGAGTAGAAGGTTTGTGGGAACTCGTAACTGTGTTTGAATGTGAGTAAATTTACATTAAAATGCCCTTCTGTAACTTAGGCTGTTTATGCTGAGATTGTGGGAAGCCCTTCTGTTGTATTAAAGCACTCAGAGGTGTGATTTCCCCTCTGGAAAGAGGCACCTCAGAGGAATGGTAGATAATACCTGCTGCTCCTGGGTTGGGGTTGGTGTGTTTTGTGCATCTGCTTCTCCCTCAGGGTTTTGAGAATATGTAAATTTTGTCCAAAAAGCCTCAGTACTTGACTTTAATGCTGTGGTAAACACTTCCCCCAGTAATTTATGGAGTGCTGCAGGTAAAGTAGATCAAGCTTTACCAAACCATGCAGTAAGACTTGCTAAAAACTCTTTCTCTTCTAGGGTTAAGTAGCCAAAGATGAGTCGTGGATTCTCAGAAAACAATAACTTTCCCTATGACAACAACCAAATGGTTTTGGATATGATCCTGTGTTCCCTAATTGGTGTTCCTCAGCCTATCGACTGGGACAGTGTGGCAAGGCTGGTGCCAGGATATACATCCAAAGAAGTGAGTCTACTACTAAAAGAATTTGTATGCTTTAAGCAGTGTTTTATGGAGAAGGAAACATTTCTGGGGGGAGGGAGGGAAATTGAAGTTAAGGGTTTTTTCCCTAAAGTAATTTACACCTAATTGAAAATGTTAAATGAGCAGTAGATTGAAAAGAGGTGGGGTGTTTTGTTTTGTTTCTACAGAACCTGAACATTGAAATTAAGAAATGCATTCTGCATTTTATTTCATTAGAACTTATACAGAACAAGAATGAAAATTACCAGAAAGGAAAAATTAAAAAGTGTAATAAAAAAAGGGAGCTGTGCTACTGTATTCCTGACTCCATAGCTAGGACTTGGGTGGAAAGGATGCCATACCCACTAACCTCATGTAGGTTGTAGTATCCTTACTGGGAAACCTAATAACTCTCTATGCTTGTTGTGACAATTCTAAACAAGAAGGATATGCAGGCCTCTATTAGGTGAAGAGTACTGTTGTTTCTTTTTTGATCCTCTAAGATGTGGATTTTTCTTTCTTTGGTTGGAGTAGAGTTGGAAGAACCTCTGTTTACTTCTCTTTCTGGGTTGCTGAATTTACTGGTGAAATGCCTTTTTTTTTTTTTTTTGAATAATAATTTTGACTTTTTCATTTCTGAGAGGGTGTAAGCTAAGAAAAGAAAATGTGTTTTGCCCCTGTGAATCAGCAAAGCTGAAAGAAAACAAGCCAGTGGTCTTGACTTTCTTGCAAACCTAATCAAGTGTGTCAGCTCACATTTATAGCAGTGCTATTGGGCGTTGCTGTAACCTTGCATTTAGAACATAAAATGAAGGATTGGGTGTAGAAGCTTCTGTGGAATGTTGCTGCCTTTCAAGTGCTTGGGGACATCTCTACTGTTCACCTTTCAATGTGCAGACAGCACTGTGCACAGTAAGCAAATCAAATAACAATATCAGTGAGCTCTCTCCTCATATTAATGAGTATGATTGATTAGTACATATCTGATTACTCTGTTTTTAAAGAACTAAATGTCTCAAATATGTGGAGTCCTTGTTTAAGGCAGTTACATAAAAGCACAGATATCCATTTATTTATCTCTTGTATGTAGTAGACTGGCATCCCAAATTTGAGACACTGTGAATATCAGAAGGATGCCCCAGTGTGCCCCTGGCCCAAAGGGACACTGGCAGGGAGCAATGTCTGTTAGTTTAACCCTAAACAAATAAGTAAATAAAACCAGCTGCTAATGGAGCCCAACACCTGTGTCACAGGAGGATCACCTGTAGAATTAAGTAGATTTACTTGTATGTGCAAGTTACCTCTGTGTAGGACTTTGCTGAACCAAACCTATAATTACGACTGTGTTGGTACAAATTTACAGAATGGAAAGACTTTCTAGTTCATCAAAAACAGGGAATGGGAAGTTTATAGAACTGCAATGGGAATGAAAAATGAATAGAACTGCAGTGGGAAGCACCAGTCCCTTTTGTCCAAATTGGAATGGAGATCATAAAGTAAAAGAATAATAATTGTGAACCAATTTCTATAGCCACTCTTAATAACGTTTGACCATATTTATGGTAAAAGAACTAGTTACAGAATGAGAACTCAAACTCTCCCCATAACTTTCCCTGTTGAAAATGGGGCTTAAAATCATGGGGTTTAAGGAAATGAAAGTTGAAACAGGTTCTATCTAATTTTTTCTCTTTCTGTTACAGTATTTAATTATGGTAGCTATTATTTTACTGTGTTTTTATATACTTTCCTGATACCACTAACTAAATAAGGAAGCATTTTAAGTTTGATATCGGTAACTGTTCATGTGCAAAAGATGTGCAATATCCATCTCAAATCATAATTATTAAAAATGTACTGAAAGCTACTGCTTCATTGTCCTATCATTTAATCTTGTGACAGTGTGCAAAAAGGTTTGATGAACTAAAAAGCAGTGGAAGTTCACCTGTTGACAACCAATATAATCCCCTGATGGCTGCTGGTGGGAGTCCTGTGGAAACTTTAGCTACGTACATCAAATCCTCCTTGCTCGATACACAGACAGAGTTTCAGGAGCCTGCTATTGGGCAGGATTCCATTACTATAACTGGTATGTTTTTAGTCATTCTGAAATATATTGGCTTTGATAATCAGTATGTGCATGCTTCTGTCCTGAGTGGTTAAGTCCACCCAGGAATAATAGTCATTCATCTTGGGAAAGTTTAGTATAAATATCATGCATACAACAAGGCACTTGCCATGAGTTTAGTTTAAGAATCAATGTTTGCTTGGGTATTTTTGACAACTTGTCCTTCCAAGAGGCGTAAATCGTTCTGCTGAATCTTCTGTTGAGGAGTTTTGGTGGTGTGCTGTTAACCCTACAGCCATCTGAAGTCGCATTAAGCAGGGTTATTAAAATAACTGGAGAGTATTGTGTAGAAAAGCTGCAGGAAGCTGAGGAGGTGGTCCCTCAAGGGCAAACCTTCCTCTCCCAGATAGAAGCCCTGTGTTTGCTGAGGATGGGTACAGAGGAGTTGGAGCAAAATGTAGCTAATTTTTGCTTCAAGACAGTCTTGTGATGACATAAAATGTGTCTTAGTCAATTATGTCCCAGCAATTACTGGGCAGAAGAGGACCAAACGCAAAGTTGTAAATTCAATCACAGCACAATTAAATGTTGTTAACAATTCCTTAAGTACAACTTCTGTCAGAAGTTGTAATTAAATGTGTGAGCGTTATTCTCTGATTTTCAGTATAAACTGAAATGTTTCAGTGATTATAGGACTTGGTAAATGCATTGCATGAGAAATTTGCTTCACTGATGAATAAATAATTTGTGTGTTAAAAATTAAGATGACAGTGAAATGTTTCAACAGCATGTTCTCTGTTAAAATGTGCTTCACTGCAGCTTTCGCTGTCCTCTCTGCAGCAGAAAAACAGCTGCTTGAACTTTGAATAAAGTGTTTTTAATAACTCTAATGAAGGGATGCTATTGGAAAACTGTATGTGGAGTGTCTGAAAGTACTTCCCATCAACTTTCAATTATGTGGTTCCATGCATGGTGTGGGATAAATGCTGCTGGCACCCACAGGTCCCTGTTTACAGGATTAGTAGCTTCCCAGTAGGCAGTTAACGAGCTAACTCTGCTTCTAGAACTCCTTAGACAATTAGTGCATGTTTTCTTTCTAACAGTGTAATACATGTAATGACTATTAATGGAGTTAAGTCCACTAATGTAATGTTTCCTATGACAAGATCCTAGCCTGAGATTATTCCCTGTTTGCTTCGCGACTTTGGATAAATCATTTGCCCTGTTTATGTGTAATTTGTTGATATGAAATTAGGGTAATTAATCTTTTTTTCTCACAGGCTTGGGTGAACTCACCTTCTTAGTATTTGTGAGGTACTCCTATAGTTCAGAATTGGGGATTTGAGAAAATCCTATTTGTAAATGTTTTTTGTTTAATTAATTGCTTCCTAGTGGATTTATTCACATTAGCTTATTGTTAGGATGAATAATTTTGGGCCTGTTTGCATTTGTTTGTAGTCATGAGTAACAGCAAGAAAAATCAAATCAGACCATACTCATTCTGAGCTGCATTCTGGTTTTGGCTGAGTTATAAAAGCTCGTTTAATACTTGCTAATTATGAGGCAACCTACTGGTAAGTTCCTCTGATTGCATCTCGTGGCTGTAAACAAGCACATAGGATAGCTTTTTACCCAAGGTATTCATTACAAGGTTTCAAAAGTTAATCAACTGTAAACTTTGGGGGGGAGGAAAAAAAGATGTGAAGAAATGTATGGTGAAGTTCAGATGTCCCCATTAATTTGGCTGTGTTGCATATTCTTGTCAGCATTATTGCCTTCAATAAATCACTGTGTTCTCAAGGAACTTGTTCATATTTGCAGACAGAACTCTTTCATACCGTGTATTTCCACAGTCCCTTCTTTTAAAACTCGCACCTTTGATTCCAAACCCATGGCTCCCACCTCACCTGCCTGCAGTGGGATGGCTGCCCAGAAAGCTGTGGCTTCACCGGCCCTTTCCAAGGTTTCACTGGGAGTGAATCTGTTGAGTGAATCTTCCCCTTCTCTTAAGTGTCCTCCCTCTATTAAGGCCTTGCTAAGGCTTAACTGTGCAAGGCCTTAGGCTGCACCTTTGGGGACTTTTGTTTCTTCTGCCTCCAGTGCAGGAATTTTGCTTTCCTGAAGGGCATAACTGCTGTGTTCTGAACTGTATCATTTTTGTTGTCAATCTGCTGTAGTTGTTTAGCCATAAGATGAAGAGGTCTGTCTTAATCCTCTTCAGAAGAGTACAGCCTCTTACATTACACAAGACGGGAGAAGACGCTTCTGAACTCCCGAAATCTGAGAGAATGGCGTAATCACGGAAAATCGCCACCTTATGGGTTGTCAGTGGAAGACAGATATGTGCCCTTCCATTGTTTAAAAAAGACAATGATCTTTCTGACTTTTAAGCAAGATCATTGAAGTTTCAGATTGCAGCAATCCATTCACAGTTGGAAAAGGCATTCATTGTTTTAACCCTTGATCCAGAACTCAGTGGATTTGGTGACTGAACTCCCGGACTTCACAAGGTTGTTGTGTCCACTTTCCACTGCTTGTAGTGCCTTTGTGAAGATCAGCTATTTGAAGTGCATCTGTCTTTTATTCTGGGAATAACCTCCATGATTTAGCTCTAGGACCAGGCAAATTTCATGGTCTGCTCTCTTTGAACATTGTTTTACATGATCAGCAGGTTTAAGCCATGTGTTTGAGAAATTTGGCAGAAACAAACACATCCTAAGAGTCTTCTGTGCTTCTTTTTGGAAGCTGCTGATTTCCAAAGCTGCCACGTGATGGGTAAGGAGTGGGATAGGTCTCAAGTTATGGCCTGGCAGAAGCTTTGATGTGGCAGGGTCTTAGGAGCCACATCCCACAAAGCAGACAAGAAGAGCTAAAGGGATGAGTCGCATTCCCCGAAGGAAGTGCTGAAGGCTGTGAGCCTTAAGCTCTGTGCTGAGCCAGGAGTGATCTGGATTTGTAGGCAAGTGTCTGGGCAACCCAGCAATGCTGCTGCTGCGAGTTCCCAGTGCATGGCACTCAGAGCAGGAATCTGGATTGTTTAGTAGCCCTTATGGAAGCAGATTTGTTGCTAGCTGTGTGCCATTACTCCACCATGACAGCCATATTTCAGTTGGATTTCCAAGATGCTGAAGAGCAAAAGTTCGGCAATTTTTGTTCTAATGCAGCCTTTTTTCCTTACATTGAAGGAAGGCCCAGTGCAGTCTCCACAAGGAGTTGTTCTTCAGAATCTGAGAAAGGTCCTGTACATAACAGTGGAGAAAGCACTGACGAAACCCAGGGGTAAGAAAAGCTTTATGTGTTTGTTATCTAGGGGATTGTAGAACTGACAGGAAGATGTCTAAATTGCTCATATTTTTCTACTACCAGAAAGAAAATAGCTGGAAACATCCTAATAAATGCTGCAAGAAATTTGGAAACCTTCCATTGCTACAGAAATACAAGGAGTTGGTTTGAGAATGTGTTGTGTGCAATAAGATATAAATGTCTGCATAGGGTTCCTCTGGGTGATTGATCACTGCTGGGGCAGGAATGAGAAACACACCTGATTTTTAAAAGGAATGAAACAAGATTGATGCTCAATTACACCTAAAAAAATACTCTGTGAGCACAGATTTGTCCTGTATAAAAGCCGGAAAAGAAAGCTGTAAATGAAGAATTTTCCCATGAATTCAAATAGCCATCCTTGTCACTTTCATTCCATCACATCCCTGTTTTTCATACTGTGTAAATACACACAGAATAATGTTTGTTTGAAACCTAAGCGTCTCTCTGTACAGACAGCATTTACTGATGCTAGCTGCAAGCTTTTCTTAAGAAATAGACATTTTAGTGTACAATAAACCAATCTTAATTTCCACAGATGAAAATTGCTGTTATTGTCCTTGGTGCCTCAGTGACTTAGGCGTCTATATCTGGTCACTCTTTTAAGAAAATTAAGAAGGGAGAACAAATAAGTTCTCCATATAGTTCAGGTTGTATCCTATAACAGAGGTGACAAAATTGTGGAATGGAGCTAGCAATTTTCTATTTCTGCTCCTTCAATTACATCACTCTCGTTATCTGTATGGGATATGCATCTGTCTTCTTCACCTCTCCAACAATAGTTTCTACTAATAGTTAATAACTGCAATTTGTTTTCCCTCTGTTAATGAAACCGTGTTGGTGACATCAGTGTTGCAATGCGTGATCCAGAGTTGGAGATGAGTGTCCTAATTGGATTAGGCTCCTAATTTACTTTGTTGGTTTTTTCCTTTTGAGGCCGAATATGGTGATCCATGTGTGTGATGAAGCCAAAAACCTCAAAGAAGATTTTGTGTGTCCTCGAGACCTTTTGATTTCAGAGATGAAATACTTTGCTGAGTACCTGTCAGTGGATGCCCAGCGCTGGGAGGAGGTGGACATTTCCGTGCACTGTGACGTTCATATCTTTGACTGGCTGATAAGATATGTCAAAAGGAACTCTAAAGAGTCTGAGGCTAATGAAATGCCCACTTTAGGTAAAAGCAGATAATTTCTTGTATGTTCGTTATGTTCTGTACTAATTGAAGATGAATGGTTTTGCTGCAGTTCAGCCCCAGTTGGTTTGTTTCTGACTGTTGTCATTTGTTAGAAAAGTGTTGCAACAGAGATCTTGTGGTCATGTCAGCAGATGTCTGCTTTGCCAGCACTGACAGCTTTGAGGAATCATGTTGAAAGTTGAAGCAATAAAAAAGCCCTAATATATTTTGGGATGTAATGTTTTTAATTAAGATTCTTCAGACCCCTTCTGACCAAGGACAGGGTGGTAGATTTAAAATGCTGATGATTGGTTTGTTTGTTTCTCCTCTGCTCCCTGTTGGTACAATTGCAACGTTTTCTGCAATTTCAATGCAATCCAATACAATGATAGAAGAGCCTTTGTCTTTATGGATTTTGAGGCAAGTTTTAAATTTTTAAATGAGCCTTTGCTACCATTTTAAAAAATACAACTTTCTTCTCTTGGTTTGTTTATAACTTGCAATGCAAAGGTTATGTTGAGAAAATCTCAGCTGGGTGTGACGGCTACAGATGGAAGTTAATCTTGTGTAATTGTTTAGTCATTGTATCCCTATGAAGCCTCCTTTTCCAATTCTAATAAATTCCAGATTGTTGTAGTTGTGCTCTGGCCCCTGAAATCGTAAACCAAAAGTTTGTTTCTTAAGGTGGTTAAAAGGTTCTGGATACTAGAAGATGGAATGACAGGTTGATTGCTAAAATAATCACCAACACAGATGTTAAATATGAAGAGGGAGGGATGTGATACAAAATTGCAAAAAAAAAATCATGTAAAAGCGCCACCTTTTTTCTGTTTCCTTTTAGAACCATCAAATGTCATATCAATCCTTATTTCTTCTGAGTTTTTGAAGATGGATTCATTAGTAAGTATTAAGAAAAACTGATTTTCTGGCACGAGGACACAGTTAATTACCAGGTGTCTTAACAGCTTGTTTGTTGTGCTTTGGCTGTTACATAAACAGGTGCTGCAATGAGAACACTTTGAGATTTTTACCACCTTTCCTATTCAGTGCAGTAATCAAATATTTGCAGAATCTCAGTGCAATAAAACTTAGAGTAAGTTACTTCTAAATGTGATGGTGTGATCTAGAGTGCTTATTTTATATCCTTTTTACATCAATGGCACTTCTGCAATTTCGGATCTGATTTTCCAGATCTGTATAGGTAGTATCTGCTGACTTTGTTAAAATGTTTGTCCAAAGTTCTGTCATTGGGGTGACCCACAGTAAAGCACGGCTGTTGAAGTTGAGATCCATGTGTTTTGTGGTTCTATTTTAACAAGCAATTGGAAGGTTACTGAAATTTTTGGAGGAGAACATAAACAAAATCACGTTAATTCCGTGTCTCCTTTAGGCAAATCTGAGGCTTGTTTTTTATTTTTAAGTCAAACTGAAATAGTTTTCCAAAACACCACGCTTTAAAAAAAAATAAAAATCTTGAAGCGATTAGCATGAGGGTTTTTTTGTCTAGAATTCCTTAACATTCATATTTCTATTTTTCTTAGGTAGAAAAATGTATTCATTATTGTCACAAAAATATGAATGCTATTGTAGCCACACCGTGTAACATGAACTGTATCAACGCTAATCTTGTTACACACATTGCTGATCTCTTCAGGCACAACGAAGTGGAAGAGCTGAAGGACAAAAGAGACAAATTTAAGAGGTAACTTTTTTTGCCCTGTAATACACTACTGAGGTGCTGTTGAGCTTTGGGATAATATTTTGTAACTGCTAAGGCTGTCGAGTTTGAAATTATATATTATATGTATTCTCATGTAATGTGTTTTTAATGCAAAATATAATGGTGTGACTCCAGAATTTGATATTTAAAATTATGAGCAAAAGGAAAGAGCTTTTATAGGAAGTGAGCGAAAGGAAAGGCCACGCTAGGAGCATGGCATGGGCCAATTATTCATGAATTCTCACATGGGAGTCAGGATTAGGGTGAGAAACCTTTCATGAGATGACATGCTCCTAATTGGTAGAGAATGGTTTGGCTTCAGCATCCTGTGAACTCAGATATTTAGACTTAGAATTCAGGATGGCTGGGAGGCTGAATAGTTGTGCTGGAATGCTCTTTCAGGCATCAGGACTCCAGCTTAGTATCGAGATAAGGGCCAATTATTGGAGTGCAGGCTGACAGACAAGCAAGGTGAAAGTAAGGGAGGACTTTAGTCAGTAGGGATGAAGGCTTAATTTTAGAATGAAGTGCAATTTCACAGCAATATTCACTTACAAAAGGTCTTTTAGTCGAGGTAGAAGCTGGCAATTCATATTGGCAAGCAATGTAATAAAGGGAAAAAAAATATCAAAGGATCTCTTTTGTCACGCCTGTGTAAAGATGAGATGAACAGGATAATTTAAAGGACAATTATATTAAAAGCTAGATTCTGAGAGCGACTTTGCTTATCAGAACATAGTTGTTAATCTCACTATACATAAAGCAATTTTCAGTTTTTTTCTAATGGGTGAGCTGTGTTGCTGTCATTAATAGTAAACTTTTCTGCAAGAAGATTGAGAGATTGTTTGATCCGGAGTATGTGAATCCAGATTCTAGAGGAAATGCAGCAACGTTATACAGGTATAGAGTTGTTTTCATTTCTACTTCCATAGCAAAGACAGTCCCTGTGTTTAGAAGTCCTGCTCTTACTCCAGTGCTTTCTTTCCTTCTTTCTCTTTTCTTTGTTTTTTTTTTTAAATCTAGGTGTTGTTTATGTAAAAAGCTGCTAACTAAAGAAACTGAAAGGAGAATTCCTTGTGTACCAGGAAAAATCAACATAGACCAACATGGGAATATTGTCTTTGTTCATATAAGGTAGTGAATATATACATATATATTTATACATAAAATATTTCTTCAACTCTATGATTTTGGGTGATTTTAGAAGGACTGCATACTCAGATACATTACAGAATTAAGTCATAGATACGTGAAGAGTGTACGAAATATCTCAACTCCTTGTATTACCTAGCAAAAAGTAAAACAGAGGGGTGTGATTATGATGATGTACTACTGAAATTCATTCAGCAGTGCTGCTGCTGAATGGAAATGGGAAAACTGCAGCCACGATTACTGGGAGGGCTATTTTGGGTTGCACTGCTTTAAATAGAAAATACTCAGCTAATTCTTTCATCGGATGGTTTTGAGATATGTGTAGTTGATTGAATTAAATGCTGCATTTCTGCAAGGTTTGTTAGTGAAGGATAGACCCCACCATGCCAGCAAAGAAAGGCTAAAGAGTATTTTCTACACTGACTTTATATTGTCAAATCAAATGCTCAACCTGCTTAAAGACTGCTATAAATAAACTGCCAGTTGTTTTTCTGTTCTGGAGTATTTGTCAGAGGAGCTTGCAGGACCTGTTCTGTGTGGAAGCCTGATTCATTTGGCACAAATGTGTAATTGAATTCTGTCTGTCTGATCCATGGCTGTGAACAGCTGGATTCTTCTGTTAATGAAGATCAGTCCATGATCAGCTGCAGTTCCCTCCTTCCCCATGTGCCCCCTTCAAGGAGGATGGTGGGAGATAAGTGACAGGAGACCTTTCTCATCAGATTCATTTTGTTCAGAACAACCCAAACAGTTCCGTATCAGCTCCCACCAGTTATTCCAAGGGGTGGGATAAGTTTTGTCTCACAGTCTAAATACAACCAAATCTTCTGCCCCTGTCCTGACCTATTTAAGATCATTGCTGATTAGTCACGTAAAATTCATTAATTGTATTACTTCACTTAAGCTGAGTGTATGTAGCTGCTCTGCAATTCCCAGCAGATAAATGTGCAGGGCTTTTAAGTTACTCAGAGGATTATCTAGATTCTAATTATCTGCCTTGTGCTACTTGTGATGCTTTGCTACACAGAATATGTTTACTGAGAAGTGATGCTGGCCACTAGTGAATTCAAGCTCAGGAGCTGATACAACTCTATCTTCAATGATTTAAAACTAGGTTTCTGTTTATTGGTCTTCTGGTGGTGCCTAGAACTAACTTCCAACTGGAAGTACTGCTTGCTTAGTCTGGGCTAGGCACACATATAACAAAAATGATTCAGGCCAGGGCTTAAAATTGGGGGGGAAATTTTATCTGCTCTTTCTGAAGATAATATGCCCCACTGCAAGTTGCATATTCTCTTTTGAATTCTGAAGAGGTGTGTCTCATTTGATCACAAGGAAGGAACAAAGTCCTGTATTTTTTAGACTAGAACTGTCAGGTATGTACCTTCATCAAAAGGGCATGAGCTTGTGTTTTCAAACTGTATTTCTTAGCTAAGGAATTATTGTTGTGGTGCAGGTACATAGAAGATACTTATCTTAGCTTATAAATTTCCGGTATATGGATCTTGAGATTAATCAAGCTGTAATTCTTTGTTATGAGTGAGTTTAGGATGTTGTGAAGGAGCAAAGGCTTTTCTGTCATGCTCTGAATTTAATAATCATTGTCTTACATTGCATCCTTCTGGTTGTAACTCTGCTGTAGGCTTTTCACCAGTGTGTTTTCTGCTCTTTCTCCACCTCACGGTTCTGGTGGCAGGATCAAAACACAGTTATGACTCTGATGCTTTGCTTTTTCAGAGACAAAACCTGGGAAGTCCATGAGTATTTAATTGGCCTTCATGAGGAATTGAAATCCTGGCGGGATGTTTATTGGCGTCTTTGGGGGACTGTCAATTGGTTGACCTGCTCAAGATGTAACCAGGTTAGTGTAATTTCACTTTGGCTTGTGGTGAGTGACTTTTGGAGGGTGAAGCAGGGATTAAAGCAGTTTGGAAAATATGTGGTAATAAAGCTTGGTATACATTCTCTACAGTGCAAAATTTTTACTCCCATAGGTCATCTCACCTCTCTCTCTTTTTTCTAATGTAGTCTTTCCTGTGCACTGAATTCTCCCACTGCCAGTACCATTCGCAGCCAGTTCTTTATCCAGGTGTAGCAAGTGCTCTGGGCTCAACTGGCACAGGAGTGTATCCCTGTTGTAACCAAAAAGTTCTTCGGTTTGACCCTACAACCCTCCCAAAGGTACTTCAATACAGCTCTCTGTTAAAAGAGCATAACACAATGGGGGGGGAAATGTGTGTTAGGAAAATGGATCTTCTTCCAAAATAAGGATTGTAATTCAAAACTTGAACTTTTGTTATTATACTTGCTGAAATTAGTTCTTCCCATTCACTCCAGTATTTGATCTTCTGTCTCTGTGTGCTGCAGGGCTGCAAAGTGAGGGATCACATGGTGGAATTACCTCCAGAAAGTGAAGATGGGGATGCTTTGCCATCTCAGAGTGAAGATGGGGATGCTTTGCCATCTCAAATGACTCAGATCTTGAATGATCTGCTGCATCACAGAGATGTTATCGTTGTTCCTTTCACTAAGGATGAGAATAGGTAAGAACATTGTATTGTGTTACTGAAATAACTTAGCCTTCAACAGTGAACACGTGTGCTTGTTATATTTGAGTTCTCTCCCATTTCAAAATGAGTCATAGGACTTTCTAAGGGTAACTTATTTTTGGTTGTTTACTTGGAAATTGGGAAGAGAAGAACAAGTACTTTTTCCTTTTACTTTTCAAGCAGGCATTTAGTCATTCAACCTCCATAAGCATTCACTCATATCTTTATATTTTAATGTATTGCTATTAAAATGTTGTGTGGCTGCCTGGTACATGTTGAGTAAATTGAGACTGATTCTGAAACAGTGAAATAGAAATATTTCTTTTTGGTTTATGTATTTCTCTCTAAGTGATTCCGGTATTGGGCTCGGTGATGACAAAGGCCTTGAATGTGATGTGCTTGTAGAACCAAATACACCGTGGGGCCCCAAAACTGGAGAAATCAATGCTGTGAGTGCTGATGCTTTTCCTTCCTTTTTTCTAATAATGAGGATTCTTTGAAGAAGTCCTTGAACAAGTTTTAATAAAAATAAACCCCATATATTGTTGGAGGAAGAAGCACACTGCTGAACATTGCAGGATAACATAGGTACAAAATACCTGGTTGGTGAAAAGGCAAACCTTTTCCTGTGTCTGCTGGAAACATTTCAGTATATAAGAGGGAATTTTCCTTGTGTCTGGTTCCTTCCCCACCCCATTCTCTGTATTTAAGGATCCAGTCAAGCTATAAAATACGTCATGTGGCAAATATTTAAGTAATTGCTGCCTTGGTTTTGTCTGCTCATGTATCTGAGGTTCTCCACATGACTGCTGCAAGTCCACAAAAGATGAGCAACAGCTTGGGTTGTGTTTTGGTTGAGGTTGGTTGGTTTGGGGGTTTTTTCCCTTTCAAGATGTGCAAGATTTTATTTTCCACAGCAGGTCAACAGAGATACTTTCTAAGGCAAATTTAAGGAGACTGATATAATAATGCCTTTGGTTTGAAGACAACGTTCATGCAATGATAAGTTTCTGAAGTTCTGGAACTTCTGATAACTTAGTGATGCTGATGGTAGCACAATGCTGCTGACTCCATGAGAATTTCAATCAGAGTATCAGAAGTTCTCCCACTATTAAATTTAATCTCTGTAACAACAGGGTACATAACTTCCCACCTGTCCTGGACTGATTTTCCATCAAAAAATCAGCTGTAAATATTTTTAATGTGAAGCTTAGGCACACTAAAACATGAATTGGCATCATTTGATTGGTCACCAGTTTGCATCCTGCTTGGGTTTAGTCATTCCATCAAAATTTAGACTTTAAGATGGGAGGAGACCTGGGAGTTACCAGTGTGAAGAGCTGTACTATAACATACCACTCCTATTTTCAGAATTCCTCTCACTTTTTTATTCTGATTATTTTTAGCTCTTTAACTTATATGCCTTTCTCTCTCTTTGTGACTACAGTTTTTGTCTCTGAAGAACTGGACTTTGCAGCTGGTTAGTAAAATACTTATTATTTTAAATATTTGGTCTTCGTACTAGCAGAGAACTAGCCTTGATTATTATTTGCTAACTAATGAGACAGAAGATGCATTTCCTTGCTTTCACTTTAATTTGGGCATTGCAGTATAGCAACAGTTTTTACAAGAAGTGTGAAGTACTACGTTGGCCTTAATAGAAATTAAAAACTCCTTTAAATGTTTTTATAAGTGACAACAGCCCACACTAGCACTGCATGCATCAGTTACTAATAGTTTTTTAGGCTGACAGAAACATAAATCAAAATCCAAGGTTTTGAGTATCTGTCTCGGTTGGCTGGTCTGAGGTGCTTCATGTCTTCATTGTTAGGCTTCCTCATTTCTCATTACTAGGCACTCATTATCACTTTATTTTAGATTCATGTGTATATTCAAACAATGCAAACGTCATACTCCTGAACATTTGCATAATTCTGTGCTGATCTCTTAGGAATTGTTCACTGTTACATCACTGAGATAGGGAGCTCTGTTGGATGTCAGCTCCTGCAAGAGAGATTTAATATATATAAGTTAATAGAAACCCAGCCTCACTTTTAATCTCTGTCTTCTCCTGGTGTTGATTAGAAACAGCAATCGCTGTTATCTGAAGAGGAGGAGTACACCACTGGCTCAGAGGTCACTGAGGATGAAGTGGGGGATGAAGAAGAAGTGTGCAAGAAACCAGGTACAGCAAGTCTTTACAGTCCTGCTCTCTGGAGTTATCAGATAGGGGTTTGAGGCAGCAGAAGTCCTCTGTAAGCAGATTTTGAACATTAGCTGTTTTGAAATGAAAAACCAATGTTACTTGAATTTTATTTCTAGTTTTTCTGTGGTTAGGTACAAATTACTCCACTGCTCAGTGCCATCAAAAATCACTGGCAAACAAGGAAATCTGTGACTATTCGTGTCTGAGAAGTCCTGGGAATTATCAAGCACTTATTTTGCAGGAAACTATGAAATTAATGAAATTTCATGTAATAAATGTTGGAAGAAAAGGCAGCAATTACATGACTGCTTTTACATGCAAAAAAAATTTTGCAGAATATTCTTTTGATTGCATAGAGGAATGACTGGTTAATGTGGCTAAAATTATGTCTGCATTGAAGCTAAACTTTTTATGATCTAAAAAGATTTTTATTCTTTTTTTAACGTGATAATGGTTTTAGGAACATGGAAAGCCAAAAAGCAACTTCTCCTTTTCACCCTGCTAATGATTCAGTCAAACAGAGGCAGTTCTTTGTTCTTCTTGTCTTTACTCAAAGGGATTGGAATTGTACCAGTTTGTTAAAAAAAATACCAATTTTGAAAGAAAATTTTTTGTCATTTAAATTCAAAGTTGTTTGATCTGATACTGTTTAGAATTTATTCGTTGAATTATTATGGTCAAAAATGTAGCTTGTATGTGCACTTATTTTTAAACGTAAAAAATTTATGCTGTTACGTGTAACCACTCTGCATTTTAAATACATACTTGAGTTTCTGTATACTTCTCATAGAAAAGCATTTGAGTAATGTGTGTTAGCATGCCTGCAACACTAATAAAAGGGAAATAGCCTGTTAATTTACGCTATTTGTTAAGAAACAGAGGGAAAAAATACTTGAGTACCTCTGTAGTTGAGAAATTTCAAGTATCTGAGGGTATGAATAAATATATCTTCCATTAGCAGGGAGAAAGGAGAAATTAAAGAAATCCTACAGGCACCCAAAGAAAGTGGTTTCTTCACCCAGTGTTCAGAAAAAGGAGAAGCCATCTGACAAGGTAAAATCACAGCTGTGAATCCAGGCTCTCTAGTTGGGTTACATAATGAGGAATTCTCTCTAAGTTTTGGACCTGACCTTAAAACATGTTTAATGTGGTTTTCTTTCTTCGACAGTCAAGTTCCCGAGATGCATCTCCGTTCGTGTAAGTCATTTTCAAAGCCCTTGAGAACGCATTTTAGTATCTCCCTCTTTGTAAGCTGTTATGATAACAGGGTGTGCACCTTTCTCTTCCAGTGTGAGCATGCAGCAGAACAAATGGGATGCCTCCAGGTCCCTGAGATTCAACCAAGATGCTCAAAGAGAAGATGGTCTGTTCCTGCATGAGTTTAGCTTTCCTAAAGTTAATATTATGCAAAGAAAATGATTCAGCTGATTTCTTTAAAATGTAGTTAGTTACACCCCTTTAGGGTGAATTTAATCTCAGATACAGCAATGGGGTTTGGGGTGTTTGTGTGATTTATGTGCTTTATTTGGAATATCAGCACATAACCTACAGAGATTATAGTTGTGTCATCTCATGATTATAAAAGTATGCAGATTTTTTTTCCAGCATCCCTGTGGCATTTGGTGTCTGTGCAGATAAACAGAGAAACAGCCACTTCTATCTCTTTCCCAGTCTCTCTGACTAAAAATACTCAGAATTGTATTAATTTGTTCTGCCTTTTTTAAATTTCTCCTGAGACTCTTGTGCAATTTTGCTGTTTTGAAAACCTCTGCCTCAAAACCATTTCCAGGGATTTTGATCTCAGTGTAGTGCCTCAGGCTAATTCTGGTATCTGCCAAGGCTGCAGAGGCTACATCCTGCACCAGGATTTAGGATCTTGGGTCTTCAAGATTTTTATATGAACTGAAAAAAATTACAGATCCAGTGTCACTGAAGTCTGCGTCTAATCCTCCTTGTATTCAGTAGCAAGGAAAACTGCAGTTCTAAATATCCTTCCTTGTTTCTGGCAGATCAGAGAAGAATGTCTGAGATCACAGGGCACTTAATAAAAATGAGACTGGGAGACCTTGATCGAGTCAAGTCCAAAGACAGCAAAGAAGTAAGATTTGTCCTGGCAAAATGTAGTGATTACAGAGCTGAAGCGAGCCTTGGTTAACAAAAATATTAAACACAAATAAAAATAACATCTATTCAATACTTAAGCTAAAGAATGTATTTTTTATCAGTCTTCATTTTGTTCCAAGCATGATTTTTTGAGGATTATAGTTTAAAATAATATTTAAAGTTTACTACCTCTAAAAACTGCTCATGGAAAATAGAATGGGGTTAAAAAATGCAGTACTGGCCGGTGGTAATGGACAAAAGTATGCCATAGGTTCTGCTGAATATTAGTGATTTTTATGGAGGGTCACTGATTACATTGAAATCATGTTAAAACTTGATTATTTTTTTTCTGGATTCCAGTATGCAGGAGGCATTTATTCTAGACTTGAAGCTCAGATAAAAGCCTCAGCACAGGTCAGTGCACGACAAAGCAATGCTGAGAAGAATCCCAGGTAAGATTTTAAAATAAAAGCAAGAAAAACTCATGGATTTTGGGGGTGTGGGGTGGTGGGTGTTTAAAGAAAAACACGCCTCACTTCACACACTTCTTATGGATCACCAGGTTGAGCTCTATGAGGTGTGAAAGCTTCCCTTTGTCTCCCAGTAGAGCTGGGAGAATGAGACTCTTGGAGCCATGCTGGGGGGAGGTTCACTGCAGCTCACACGTCATTTTCTTTTTGTGAAATTATGGAAAGTCGGAAAAGTCTTAGCCAAGATTTTTAGCCTGTTCTTTGTCCACCTTGTAAAACAAAACGAAAAAACCCCCACATCTCAAAAACCTGCATTAATAATGTAAACAACCCTACATTAATAATGGAAATATGTTTCTTGTGTGTTTTTAACCCAGGTCAAAAGCCCGTTTTGGTCAAGGCCGTCCAACATAAGGACACACTTTAGCCAGAACTCATTACTGCTTCCTGAAACTCCACTGCACTCTGCCATATGGAGAATGCACAT
The DNA here is from genome assembly GCA_013397865.1 of Struthidea cinerea. Taxonomy (NCBI): domain Eukaryota; kingdom Metazoa; phylum Chordata; class Aves; order Passeriformes; family Corcoracidae; genus Struthidea; species Struthidea cinerea. The sequence continues at coordinate 211,186 of VZTI01000016.1, read as the reverse complement.
CTCTGAAAGCTTCCCAGTGACTTATTTATTAGTTTAAGCCTTGTAAATTATTTTGTGCTATAAATGAATGCAAACTCAATAAGGTCTGTACTTATTTTAATTGTAAATATACTATTTCTTAAATTTAAATTTAATTGCTTTTTTTAGGCTACTGCTTTAAGTTGCATAGAAAATAGTATTTTATAAATCTACAAAATTAAATTATCAGACTAACTTTATTTATGGGGGAAGACACAAATATGCCTTTTGGTGTGCTAGAAATACTGAAAAGGAAAAAGCAAGACTACTGAATTCTGAATGCAGTCAGCAGCATTAACCGAAGTCTTCTCGTGTGTTTATATTGTGTTGTATTTAATGGTACATTTTAGGTCAGTCTTCTGGGGATTTGCATTTGAAGTCCATGACAATACCTGTGACTTAGACTAGTTTAAGAAAAATTTTCGTGCAGTTCTGAGGCTTCTGTGTGTATGTCACACAACTCCCACTCCTCTGAAGGTGGATAGCAGGTAGGGACTAGACCTCCAAAGATGCTCCCAGTGCCATGATGGTGCAGCATTGCAACTTGCATGTGAACCACTCGCTTTTCTTGTATATGAAATCCATCCCCATTCCTGACCCCTCCTGCACAGGACAGTGCTTTGTTCCCTTCTAAAACACAAACCTTAGGATGCAAAGCAGTTCTAACTGATGCTATGCCACTAAGTTTCTGAGCAGATCCGTTACTGATTCTGCATCTTTCAATGGAGATGTATCATTACAAAGGCTTGTGCACGTAGATCTTTTGGGTCTAGTTACTCCCTGAAACCTGCCTGATTAATACTGTTTAGAAGTCAGATGCACTTTCAAGTTCTGTATTTGGAGCAATAGAATACAAATCCAGGGCTGCCAAAATGAAATAACTTGCCTAGAAAATATGTTACATATTAGCAAAGAAAATGGCAATAATAGTAATAATAATAATGGCTGAATTCAAGGAAACACGTTCTGACTTTTTGAAACAGGTAGAAAGAGCACTCAGGGAAAGCTTATTCCAGCTCCTGGCTGTACAATAAATTGTGAGTTTGGAATTAAGTCAGCAAGATCCTGGGTGGGAGGGCGGGGTGGGGTAGGGAGAGAGAGATTTGTTTAAATGCTCTTCTCTCCATCTGGGCTTTTTTGTTTGTCTCGTTTCTTGATGATTTTCGGTAAGTGTTAGCAGACTAGGATAGCAATACTTGAAAATACTGCTGTCGAGGTGGAAGATTTTTACTGAAACAATTAATAATCAGTGTAACTTATGTGTGTTGTCCAGTGCTGTAGCAAATTTGGAGCCCAGTGAAACCAACAAGCAAAATTGGTTTTCAGTGGCTTTGATTTCGGGCAGGAGCGGTAACTTTGCAGGAGTGCTTTAATCTGTATCAAATAAATAAGGTTTTGTGAATGCCCTCGGGCCTGTTTGCACGTACTAAGGCAGTTTGAAGCACTTGTAGTCAATATTGGAAAACTGTTGTTTGTTGAAAGTATTATAAAATCCATCAGGTATGAAAATGCAGTAGAAAAAGTGTTTTGCTACAACTTTGTGACTTCTGATAGAGGGTTGTTCCAAATTCCCATGGTAAACCTGGCTATGAAAGTTGCAGACTGCATGTGTGTGTTTAGTTTTCATACAACTACTGACTAGAAGAGAAAGGAAAATTCTGCTGGTTTTGTTCTGTGGGAAAGTGCCAGTTCTACGTGCCAGTATTGCTTTACTCAAAAATATTTTTGAGCATATACAAATAATATCCATGATGTGCAGTCTTATCTTTTTTCCCCATGCCAAACACCTTGAATTTTTATCTTGTATTAATTTGGAAAATTTGTCTTGGTTTAATGGAAATAAACATTATTAATTTAAGAAATGTGTGAGTTTTTTATAGATGCTTTTAAGAACTAAGTATGTGCATAAATGTTTTTTGATGGTCTCAATCATGCATGTGTATTTGTGATTAAATTGCAGCATCCTCATACAGACTTTTTATCTGTCAAGAACAGGATATCATTAAATGCAGAGCTACTCCAAATCTACAAGATCTTAAAAGAATTTTTATCTGCATCAAGTTTTGAAGCTGGATTAAAAATTCCTGAGTGAGCTGCTCTACAACTGACCCAAGTATGCAAAATGTCAGACTAAGCTATGTTTAAAAAAACATTTATCTTTGCTTTGCACTGCCACAGTGCAGATTGTTTAAATGGTACAATCTGTTAAATCTGTGAATACGATTAGTTTCCATGATTCTGTTTCTAGGAATTGCTATATGGATATCTTGGCTGTCCTGTATCTCTGCAGTGGGTATATTGGGAAGGCTGCAGTGTACATCCTGCTGTCACACGTGGGTATAAACAAACTTACTGCACTCTGGAGCTGTGCCTGTTTCCTGGATGCCCAGAAGTCTTGGAGAGAGGGGCAGAATTTTAAATTCAGTGATGGCTCCAAGGGAAAAAGATGTCGTGTTAGGAGAAGTGTGGACATACGGTTGCCCCAGTCTATGAATAACATGGGCATGTTTGATATGACTGAGTAACACCTTCTCTTGGCCAGAATGGAACCAATTTTTTAAAAAACATTGTTTTCTGTTCTTGTTGAGTGCTCAGACATACGGGATTGTGTTGGGAAACTGCTCCTGTGCATCAGATGCTTGCTTGAGCCACTATATGAAGTTTCTGCTTCCATTTAGGCACCTCCCTCCCCACTGTAGGCCAATGTAACACCTTAAGTTATTACTGATGTCCAAGAGAGCAGCACACACAGACCCTACAGACGTTCCTCCTGCAGCTCAGTGAAAACTAACCTTCATGAACTGTACCACTGTGTTCTGAGCTTCTTTCTCTATTTCTTAATAATTACAGAGTCACAGAATCCTTTAGGTTGGAAAAAGACCTCCAAGATAGTGTTCCATTTTTGAGGCGTTAAAAAAGACTTGACTCATGCTGAATTTATCTTATCATAGCAATAGATTAACTGTTGAATCCCTTCCTGGCTGTATCTATAAATAAAAGCAGTCAAAGGCTTTCCCGGGCTTGAGGCCAAGTGACAGCACAGAATGGCTCTGTCCCTGAGGTCAGTGTCTCATACTGTCTTTGAGCAGCACAGTGATGGAGGCTGAAGGATCCATCAACTCGTTGGAAGGCTACAGCAACTGGCAAAGTTTAACAGAACTGTGAGCTCTTCTACTTTGGGAGTCATAGGGGCATTGAATCCTAATTTTTGGGAGGTGCTGCTGCTGTTCTGGACTAAGACCCTCACAGTAAAACCAGTGTTGCAGCTTCCAAAGAGAGAATTAACAGAGTTGTGCTGCATGTCAGAGCAGTTTCATTCTACAGCTGTGTGTAGGGGAGGCCTTCTTCCTTCAGCTTTTGGGCTGCTTCCCCATGGATAACGTGGGGGTCTTGCTGGAGTTTGATCCTCTAAGGTCTTGTACCACCTCTCATGGCTGAGCTTCCAGCTCTCTGGGAGGCCTCTTGCTAACAGAGCTCCCAGAGCACACTGAGGCTGCATTGCCTTCCCTCTGGTTTGGGATATCCAAAAGTAGGTCTTCTTTAGTGGATTAAGGTTTCCAGCACATGAATATTTCCAGTGGTCAAGAGGATTGGTGGCTAGAACTTTTTGGCACAAATATCAGATTATGTAGGCTCTGGCTTGGCTGCGATAGCCCGAAGGTGTCTGGTGAATGAGGTAAGGGAAGTTCTTTTCCTTTTTCTTCTTCACGAGAGGCATTTTGTGCCTTCCTATTTTACCATATAAAATTGCAAAGGCTTGGCCATGGTGGACATGGGGAGCAATCAGCTCAGGGAGGAAAATTACCTACCTGAGATTGGCACCAGCAATAAATAACACCACTGAAGGCATAATCACTGCTGCATGCGGCCTTTGTTCAAAAATCACAGTGCCCATGCTTGAACTTCTTTAATATTTCTTTAATTGCTTCTGCTTGAGTTGCTCCCGCATTTCAATTATTCAAGGCTAGGACAGCACAATGGTAATTTTATTTTTAGTTGTTCTATGTAATTTTATTGTATTTTGTGTTCTCGTTCAGCCTACAGTAATTACTTTAGTATCCACGGTGACTAAACATGCTGGCACAGTCACAAAAAGACCTTGGGCTGGCAGCAGTTTCCTTGCTGTGTAATCAGTTGCTCCTTCCAATTAAAGGTATATTTACCTACAAGTGATACATTCAGTCATGTAGTTTATTTCCATCGTTTATAGTCTTTGAAGTTCTCTACGAGCTTAAAATATTGGTGGTTTGGGGATTTTTTCTTTTTAGGTAACTTCATTGAAGTAAAATGTTTTAGCTGCCTGCTAAACTTATTTTTAATGTATAGTATCTGTAAAATACTAGACACGCTTCAGAAGTGTCTGCTTTCGTCATATCAGATAGTAACCAGTTTTCAAACAGGAATTCTGTATTTATTCCTTGTGGAACAGAGTTACGTGAAGATACTCCACCATCACTGCGAGATCAAAAGGGGCAGTGCTGGTCGCTTTGGCTTTTAACACCCCGTTAATTTTCTTTCCCAGAGAATATGTACATTTCTCTCATATTGGCCAGGACATCTTGCTAGTTTGTCATGCCTAGCTTGAATGTGAAAATAAAAATGCACTTGTCACATTTTGCGTTACAGCAGAGATGTGAATTTCCTTGTTGGTTTATTTTTTATTGCCCAAAAGGACTTTGATCTCACAAGCTGAAAATGATAAGCACATTATATAATTTGTGGGTTGCTCTCGGAGGCTTATTCCAGTCTTTTGCCTTGTTCTCGGTGAAGCATTTGTCAGGATCATAACTAACCTATGATATGGCAAATGAAATGATTCTTTGCAAGTATTCTAGATGAGAAGCAGCCATCTGGTTTTGCCTTGAGTCGGATATTTTTCCTGCAGTGCTCATGGCTCTTTCCAGAGCTCTGGTTTTTGCTTTGGTTGGCTGGGTTATGTTCCTCTGTCTTGATGCGCAAAGTGAGTATTGCTATGTTTTTAAATGCCTGAGTATTTTACTGCTTTTATTGAAATGGAACATAATTAAATTTATTAAATTCATATGAATCACAAACCTAGATGTTTCAAATACATTGATTTATTGCCTGATAAAATAATATCTAAACAAGCAATCTTTGTGCCCTTGCAAGTGGACCGTGGGCTTTCAGGGACTGAGTGATGGACAGTTGAAAAACGTGCTCTTGTATATACAAGGGTTTTTACAAGTTTTCTTTGAACTTTTGGGGGTTTGGTTATTTTATATCTGCAGCAGTCATTAAATAAAATACCTAGGCTGAAGCTGAGTCTGAGGATGGATAGTTTTAAAGCTGGAATCAGTTGAATTCCTTGCTGCTGCTGCTCAGGCAAATTAGGCTGGAGTAGTTACCATTGTTACTTCTGCTACTCCTAGTGGTAAGTACTTCACCAAAAGTTCTGTTTGATGTACTGAAGCTTCCAGACAGAGAAAATTACCAAATTTTTATCTTTTTCACTAGTCCAGAGCCCAGGCTTTGGCATACTCAGAGATGCAGGTAGTGAATTAGACCCATAACCAGCAGCTGCTGACTAGAAATAGTCATCAGGATTCTATTCAGTGACTTGTGTAGAAATCTGTCCACTGCTCACTTATAAATGAGATCCTGTAGAGTAATGCAGATATGAAGGCACCTACCTAGCTAGGAAAAATAGGCCACTACTTGTTTGTACCAAATGTCCCTTTGAATATACCTAAGGATGGCAAGGACAGGAGTGGGGATATTCTTAGCATTGGTGCAAACCCACATAGGACCACAAAAGTTGCACAGGTACCCATAAGAGCATAGATTGCACTCTGGCAGCTTTGCTGATGAATTCTAGTCAGGGAAGGAGGAATAATTTTGGTAGACTTCTGGATTTCTGTGTGTATAGTTTGCAGGTCTTAAAGATAAAAAAACCAAAACTCTCTCACTTCTGTCACACAGAGAAAATATAGAGAGGTGACTGAGGTACAAGAAACCACTTAGGAAAGCCACTTCTCGTGAAAAGAAAATATACTCCCAAAGGGCTACTTCTCTAAAAGTTTGAGAGTAAATTTCGGGTAAATCTGCCAATGTGCCTTCACCCTAAGCTCCTGGAACCTAGCTAGAGTTTCTGTGGGGAATAGCTTTGTGTTTACAGCTGTCTTGGAAGCAGAAAACAATCTCAAGGCCAAGGTACAAGAGTAGTTTCGGGTATGATTTCCACAAGCAGTTCATCAGGATACTATTGAGCAGTGACTCATTCTTGTCAGGCAGTAAAACCCTCGATTGGGTCCAGGAAACCAATGTTTGCCTACTCCATGTCATGTATTGCTTTAAACCCTTCAAGGTGCCACCATGATAAACATCTTGGAGCTTAATTTGAGCTATTGTGTGCATCTAGGTTTACATAGCGTAAGCTTATTTACCTTGTGCTATTTCTGGACGTAGTCCCTCTGTGTTCTTTGTACGTGACTTTTCTGTTCCTTTCTAGAAATCACAACTATCAGCTGTGACGTACCACCCAGGCCACTGGTGATCTCAAGCTTTTTGGATGGATATACAGGTAAAATCAGGATTCTAAGCTAGAATTGTCTGATCTCCTGCCAAATGCGCACGGTACTTTATTGCCTCACAAAGTCAGTGTATTGTATAATGAGTCTGCATTGTTAATTGATTTACAATAGTCGTCATGGCTGGATGCAGCAGCTGCCTACATGACATACTGTTTAGTGAAATAAATTAATATAAACCCCAAATTCCCTGATCCAAGGATCTCATTGTCTGAATAGACACATCAGGCAACGGGAAAGAAACGAGTACAGAAAATGTTCTCAGTTCACCTTGTCCAGCCAGTATTTGATGTCCCTAATGGATATCCAGCTCTTACAAGTCAAAGTGTTAAGTTATGGCCAAAGCCTTCCCTTTGGGACATGTCATAATCCTTAGGATCTCATGCTGACTGTCCACAGGCAATCTTCACTGCTTCTGGCTTTTGACAGCATACAGAACACAGGTATGATCCAGAGCAGTGATTTTCTTACAATCACTGTTGAAACATTTCTTTTGGAGCTGTGGAAACATAGCTGCTGTGTCTGACTCTTTCATGGAGCTAGAAAGGAAAATAACTACCTTTCACTCTGATTCCATTTAATTTTTAATCAGCCAGCAAGAACCCTGGCCCTCTGTGTGCATTATATGTGTGAATGAACCTGCTGACGTATCTGATGAATAAGCAAGAGGGACAACCAACTTTAATTTTTTCCCCATTACTTCTTTTTATTGGGCTCTCTCCTCTGGAGGGAATGCTATTTCCTCGGCAGCTGCTTGATACTTCTTGTCTGAATGTATCCCGCTCTGCATGGAGGAATGGACAGCCTATGGCAGGCAAAGCTGGATTTGGTTTTCCGGGAGGGTTTTCAGCACTGCACCCAGCAGGGTGATACCACACAAAGCTGTGCCCCTGAGCCCCAGCCCTGCGGTTCTGTGTGTGCTGTCAACTCACTGAACTTTCTCCTCACACGCAATTAAGTGTCTCTGGGCTGGTAGCTGACAGCATTCCAGACACTCCCTACTGCTGGAAGAAGATAAGGTTATATTCCTGAAACTCTTGGAGACCAAGAGCACAAGACTGTGCATGGAGATTAGAGATGGGACTGTTACAGAAAGCATTTGCTAACCTAAATTAGTAGTGATGGAGTACAAAACCAGTGCATAAGGAAGAAACACAGATTGCAAGTTTCCTGAAAATCATGAAAAATATTTGGGCTGTTCAGGGAAGACTTTGGAAAGGAGAGGGGATCATGGGTTTGCAATCCAGATAATGCGTTCCACGAGAAGATAACTATGATTACATAAACACAAGGGTCTTGACATAAGTAAGGCAACTTCATTTAATAAAATTGCCAGTAACACCACGCTGGGTGGTTTAAAAGGATACATTGTAATGCAATTTCAAACAGATTTGGTGTTTAACCAAGCAAGTAGTGTGCTCACTGCTGAAATGACAGTCAGTCTAACAGGAATCCTGGTAATTACAAACAACAAGTCTTCATATTTTCAGGAGGATAGTTCCCAAATGCATGGTTGTAGAAAATCATGTAAGAATTGATTCGAAGGTTGCAGTGTTTTGTGTTTGTGTCCTGTACAAACAGGAACACATTAAGGGAAAGGCCACACACTTTCCACCTGAATGCAGATTCACACTGGATTCTACTGCCTGATAGATTCGGCTAAAATATATGAAAGGCCCTTGTGTTTGGAAAATACTGAAACTCATCCCATGCAGCCTCTTGATGAGTTTGATTACACTGGCCAACTTTGATTACATTTTCACAGTAAATGTGGAAAAAAAGTTGTGCAGCATAAAGCTATTTTCAAAAAAAATGGTGCAAATTTAGGTGTAAATTACGCCAAGCTTTTTAATTCTGGATATACTCTGTGCATATATTGGAAAAAGCAGCTTTATGTGGTTTTAAAAACACATCAATACACTTGTGCAGGGTACTTAAGGGGACTTTAAGAGATCTTAGAGTTGAGCTGAAAATGCCAAAATAATATAAAATGTAACCAAAAGTCACCAGTAATCAAGTTGTCAATACATATGAAACGAACCTATGGATTTCTTTTCCATGAAGCAATCTAATTTGGTTCCATTTTCTCTTACAGGTGACATAGAATGGATTACAGATATTCCACCCAATGTGAATCTGAAATTACGAGAGTTCATATTCCCTGAACACAGGGGTTACGTAGATCTGGTCTATCCTTCTGGATCTAGCAATGCAACTGTGAGGACTCTTAAGGCACTGGATGTTGAGGCTCTTGAGGTATTATTTTTGCTGCATATAAAGGCTGGAGATAAAGGTTTTCTTGACAAGTGAAAAAAGATAGCATTAAGACAATGCATTTTAATTGTTCATTCTCTCACAATAGAGGTTGGTATTTCAAAGAAGTGATTTGTCTGAACAGAATTCAGTATCTACCTCTCACTAATATCTGTTAAATGTCTTCAGTTTCCTATGACTAAACTTTCCTGCTATCTGACAGCCAGACAGGTTCTTTCCTAGTCATGTATTGTACTGAGAGCTGTAAATATGCATTATGACAGGTGCCACTTGCCTTACAACTCACCCCTCAGGAACATGAATTATTTCATCAAAGTGAGACTGAGCAGATACAATTTGGTAGAAGGTAATCCTTAACCATAAGCACTTCACACACATGGATTTATGGGCCTCTGTTGCTTGATGCACAAAAGGATGGATCCTTCTTCCTAGGTAGTTCTTGCTCTGGAGCACTACCAGGAATTTAGAAAGCAATATCAGTGTTTTTCCTGGCTGAAGTTGCCTCTGAATACGAAAATGGTGTGGTAACTGCAGAGTAAATAGAGACAATTTATTATACAAGTGCTACTTCAGGCCAGCACTGGATTTGTGTTTTGGACACTGCCATCTCAGAGTAGCGCTGTACTTGACAGACCTGGACCAGGCATATTGTAAAAAAAACTGTTACAATCAATGTTTGTAATGGATGAAAATGTACTTATGATTTTTTTTTTACAATTGCATTTCTCATTTGGATATTTCCCAAATGGATTAAAACACTTTTTATGCTTCTTGCACATGTTCTCCTCTATTCTCTGTCAACTTTTGTTGGGGAGGGCAGTCAGGTACGGAGGGATGGATGGTGGGATCTGGGTGGGTAGGTATCAGCAGTAGATGAATGGCAGGCAAGTAAACTTTGTAATATACAGCAAAGTAATTACAATGTGTTAATTTTAAGCAGAGTGTTTTGGTACAGCACACTTGAGGATTCAAGTACTAGAAGTAATTTTGTAAAATTTTGGCAAAAATTATCTTTGATAATCATATTATTAGTTCATTGATTATATTATTTATTGGCTGTTCATTAAATTTTAGGGTAAAATGGTCTGGTATGCTGTTGTTTGCCAAAGGATTGGAGCAGTAAGTACAAACCACGCTTCATCAACTGTATTAATTGCCTAATTTAATGCAAATTATTATTTTCTGCAATACTATTTAATTGAAAGCTATGATGCAGGGAGTTCAGAGTACCTTGTAGAAGATAATTTGTTGAAATCTGCTGATTGAAAGAACTGTTTTTGTTCACAGAAAACTAAGGTAAATTTTAAAAAGTTAATTTTAGGAATGGTAGTCTAATTCACTCTATTCCCTAATTCTGAATGGTAGTTTAATGAAAGGGCGTCTCTTTGAGGATCTCATTTTATACAAAATTAAATGTTAGCAGAATGCTGCCACCTCACTGTTGTCATTTCTTCCCCTGCAAAGACTGATGAGGTAGAGAATGGACGGAACGTAGAATTAATAGATGTAAACGACAATGCTCCAGAATTTCAACAAGCTAATTATAGTGCTTCAGTATCAGAGGTGGGTTATGGCAAGTGCTGATACTTTTTTCCTGGGATATTTTTAAATTACTTTTTGGGCAGGTTCTAATGTGACCACACTGAGATTAGTTCATTACGTGCACCCTTATGGGACTTACCTGCTCCTTTCCGTGGGTGTGGAAAAGAAAGGCTGGGCTGCATGTACATCTGGGGGAGTGGGGTGATGGAGAAACATTCCCAGCCAAAAATAGCAATGGGAAGTGATTTGCTAAGCAGGTGGCACAACTTTCCTGCCCCAAGTTAGGAAGGATATGGAAAGGGGCTTGTGACTGAGCATTTGATGATCTTTATTTCCTCTTAGGTAGCTGAAATTAATTCCACGGTTATAAAAGTGGAAGCTAAGGATAAGGACTTTTCACCAGAATTCAGCCTCCTTACCTACAGTCTGTGGGTGAGTGCCCCTTTGTCAGCTGGGAACTGTGAACACCAGTTTGAATTTCACAGATCCATAGCCTGGGACCTGATCCCAGCGTGCTCCCTTGCACTGTGAAGAGTAAAAATCTGGAAAACATCCAAGGGATCTTTTAAATCATACCACAAGATCAGCCTGGCATGCACTGAGGCCTGAATCTTGTTTCTTAACTTCTGTGGAATGATTTATGGCACTCTTCAGCTACAGCTAAGGAACTCGGTGGTCCTTTGTAGTAGCAGGAGGGAGAGCTGCTTCCCCTCTTTTTAAAGTTTATATTTGATTTGCTGTTAGTCTCCAGTCCTCAAGCCAATTGAAGTAAGATTATTTCACATTTAGATATCTGCAGTGGAAATCTTCACATCTGAGCTTGCTGTCTCTGCTCCTTTTATAGCTGGTGAAGGGAAGCTGATGCCATTCCCCTGTGTGCCATAGGATAAGATAAATCAGATAGAAATTCTATTGGCACTGACAGGAGAGGCAATAGAATGTGTGGAGGAGGATCAGCCTTTTTCTTTCCATTGGTGGTGGTTGAGACATTCCTGCACCTTTATGAAAAATAGTCCAATAATAAAGGTGAAAAAAAGAGAAAAGAAAATGTATTTCATTGTCAATCATATAAAATATTTGATTTACTCATTTAATAGGGCCCAAACTCTGATTACTTTTCTATAAGGGAAGGAGATGGAAACATCATGGTGAAAAAACCACTGGATTACAACGAGGTCAACTTTTTCAATTTAACAGTCCAAGCAAAGGTATGATGCAAATCAAAAGAAGAATGAAACCCACAATAGTTCTACACTGATAGTTCCTTTGTTTCATAGCATCCCAGTTTGTACAAATTTACAACTTTGGGAGTTCCCAGCCCAAAAGTTGTGTCTGCAACTTGGTTTGTACTGGAGACAAAGTAGCACATTCTTAATATTTGAGCCATTGCTTCTTTCCTCTCAAATACCAGCCTAAGTTTCTTTCTGTATTTCTCTAAGTATAAATATTGAACATATTCATTCTTCACTATTGTAACACATATTCACCTATTCATTCTGGCAGATCTCATATTTTTGCTGAGTCTTACCAAATTTTTTGTTTGTCTTTTTTGAGATTTGAAGATGTATTTGCCTTCATTTCCTTTTAGAACTAAAAATAAGTCGTTTTGCTGGGATTATTGTGGTATCTAGCAAATAGTACAGCTATAGCAAATATTCCATTACTATATTCTACATGCCTGATGAAAAATGAGTAACTAAAGAAAGATTACCTGTTGATAGTTTTATTCCAACAACTGGATTTCCAGAAATGGAACAATCTGACAGGCTGAGAGTTCTCAGGTTAAAAGTGCTGCAAAATATATGCAATAACAATATTCTGCTGTATTTTCCACTGAGATATGTTTTTTTCACAACAGTGGTTCTTATTTTCTTCTTTCCCTTGGGATGCAGGAAAAATTTGGAAGCCAGAGTGACACTGCATCACTAATAATTAATGTGCAAGATTATGATACATTGAACCCCTATTTCAGTCGATCCATGTACACTGGAAATATCAATGAAAACCAGGTAAAAGCTCTTCACTGAATGCTGCTGTAAATAGGTTATCCCTATCCATAGTGCTTTTCTTCCAAGGATTCTTCCTCCTTGAGCAGCTTAAGATGGATGGAGCTGCTTTCCTCTGTGCTGACCAGTGAAAAAGATACCAGCTGTAGACCTTCAACTACCAGATAAGCAGGCCATGTATTAGATGAAGCATAGAGTTTTCTGTGATAGAAACAGATTATTTTGTGTTTTTTGGGGGAAAAAAATTTAAAAATAAAGAAAGAAAAGGGGGGAAAACCCAAAATTCCTGTTCTAACAGGGCTTTTGATGTAAAATTCAAAGGGCAACTGGCTGTCCATCCGTCCTGAAATTAATTAGTTTTAAGTAGTGTAATTCCTTCATACTGCACTACAATCAGGTAAGCAAAAATAAGGATCTGAATGGCAATCCATGGTCTATATTACTTCTGCAACATTTTTCTCTATATAGAGTAGATATTTCTTGGTGGAATGTATTTGTTTGACTCGGGTTTCTGTATGTATTAAGAAAAAACAGTAACAGTATGGTATTATCAGAGTAATCCACTAAATTAAAAAGGTTAACTATTATCTCTATTTCTGTGTCATTATCTTCATGTTAACATATTTTAAACCACATTTACTTTTAGAGTTACACCTCTGGTGTCCTTTTGTTAGAAGTTCATCTTTAATTCTACAGAAAGGGATCATTTTAGCTCTTCTAAAACGTTTTTATCTTTTAAATTACTGTTTTTATTAGGGCTGCAGTATAGAATTGTGTGTTGTCTTCTAGGAGAGGAATGGAACTGAAATATTCAATGTTCTTAACATAAATTCCATCTGTGACTGCAACTTAAACACAGTATTTCTTAAACACAGTGAATCCCTCAAGTGTCTTGGTCATAATTTTCCTCTGTAAAGCACATATGGCAAAGAAAGAATTTTTTCCTGATCACATTGATTAAATACATGTTTCTTGTTTCTTTAATCAAAACTGTGATTTATCTCATGAAAGATTTTAAGTTAATGTGTGATTTTTTTTTCAAGGTAATCAGGTTAATGCATGTTTTCTAGGTGGGCCCTCTGGCTATTCTCCCAGAGAAGATCTTGGCTCAAGATGGAGACAAAGGTATAAATGAAAAAATAATTTACAGCATCAAACTAGGTAAGAGCCTTTATTTTCTTCTAGACATTGACGCAGTAATTCGTGATGATTCATTTATCTGTCACTGGAGACAATGATAAGGAAGTGCAGGGTTCATTCAGATGTCGTGAAGTGCACACAGCTTCACTGCAGTGCTGCTCCACGAGCTAAAACAGTCTAATCTCAGCCATTGTCGCAGGGTCCAGCTACTTCTAAAACGTTTACGTGTTCTTACCCTCCTTCCAATGAACAAAAATCAATTCCTGATTTCAAGTGTAAGCCAGTCTAGAGGCTTCAATTTGATCAAAGAATTTCCATTTAGGACCACCTAGAGAGAATTCCATCAGGAGCTTTTCCTCCTCCTGAAGGAATTGCCAAAAGTTTATGAAATGCTTAATTTGAGACCCTTGAAGTGTGAGTGAATTTCCTAGGAACTGTTTTGAGGACAGTGTTTGAAAACCAGTCTTTTATGTGGAATGTCTGTTCTTTTTTGCTGTGGCTGAGACATTAACACTCACACAAAGGACAGATATCAGACTTATTGTTCTGGTTCATTCTCATTAACCCTTCCTAATTTGTTGCCTTTCAGTGAACCCCCCAGCCTATAACAACAGCTTTTCAATTGATGACACTGGAGTGTTGGAAGTCAAGACCTCAATTGACAGAGAAATATGTCCAGATCTTATGGTGGGCATTCAGGTAGAGATTGTTTTGGCATTTAATCTCAATTTCAGAAAATTATAAGTAAATCCCAGTTGCTGTTAATAGTATTTCTCATAGTAATTGGTATCAAGGCTCCATCCTGCCAATTAAAAATCAAAATAGAGGAAAAAAATAATTATAAATATGCAGTCGTCACATCCTTGTGTTAAGCTTGTTGTTATCAGGGCATGGAATTTACAGCTCTAAACTCTGTTTTCTAGGCTACTCAGCAAGACAAGGTTTTCAAAACAGCTGATGCAGTAGTTCTGGTTACTATAGGAGATGTGAATGACAACGATCCAGTACTGTCACGAGCAAGTTATGATGTCTCACTTCCAGAAAATTCCCCAAATGGGATGGAAGTTCTTCAAGTAACAGCTACTGACCAAGATGAGGTAAAAAGACAGTGTTTTTATGGCTGCTACAAATACTGAAATATAATACAAAATGCATTTGTGTTATACAGCTATTGTGGATAGAGTTATTTTTTTTCTGACTACCTAAATATGCAAAGCAAACTTAATTTCACTTCTTCAAGGGGTAGAGTACTGTAGACAAAGATAAAATTTTGGCTGTCTTTGGAACTCTTCTGTTTTGAAAAAATTCCCAAATCTGGAAGTGCAGGAGTACAAAATGAACACAAAGCTGCATGTAATTCTCAGCCTGCATGTTATTTCTTCCATGTTGTTTGCTTCTCTCTCTTGTTTTAATTTTGGTTTTTTGGAACTGTAATCTCAGTTAATCAAGAAAATGTAACCTTCTCCATGAGGAAAAGAAGAAGAAAGCATCCTAAGGGAGTAGCTCAGTGATTGCCCTATTTAATAACAAATATCTTCCCTGTTTGCAGGGAGGCTTCCAGGGAACGCTCACTCTCACTCCAGATGACAGTCCCTTCCAGCTAAGTCCAGCTGGGATCCTAACTGTGAGGAACTCCACGCTGCTGGATAGGGAGAGAGTACCCTCTATTCACCTCCAGGTATTAAAAATAAGCCTGCTCCTTTCCAAGGTAACCTGAGCCAACAGGTGAGACCTGATCTGTCCTGGAATGAGGCTGAACCTTGAGTATGGATCAGCATCTTAACTGAAGAATCAAATCCAGGCTTTGACATCAAAGTTATCTGGAGGGAAATACCACTGCTGATACCATTTACTCAGCTTGTAGTTCTCATTCATCCTTTTTACTACTTACAGAAAGTGCATTTGAACAACAGTCTTTTCACTGCATCGTTTTTGCAGGTCACTGCTAGAGATCATTTGCCACCTCACAAAGAGGTGAACTCTCCTATCAACATAGTGCTGCTGGATGAAAATGACAACAGCCCAACCTTTAGAGACACACCATATAGACAAGATATTTTCCTCAACATGACTGCAGGAATGGCCATTCTTCAGGTACTAGAAATACTAAGCAAAAATGACATTTTTGTGTTGAATGCATGCATGAGTGCTTGCTTAAACTTGTGTAGCAGTTCTGTTGAGTAGAGGATCTTTTTTGAACTCCTCTCGGCTCAGAAACAATCCACCTTTCATTTCAAAGCTATTGATATTCCATAATCACAGTGTCCTGGATAATTTAATCATATCCCAAATCAGGGAATAAATTATAAAGGATTTTTATTCTGGTACTGTGCACCAGCCTGAATTCCACAAACATATGACAGAAAATAAGATTCTTGAATTTAGTTGTGGTAAAGCGTTTAATAAAAACTGAATGTTGTTAGAGTCCAGCAACTCAAATAATGGTGCAACATCTTTGAAAGGCTTCTGAATGCTGGAGCATTAGGCATAATTTTTAGATACAGTATACTTTTCCTAACATAGTAAACCAGTTAACCAAATAAAACAAGAAATAGCAGTTGAGATCTATAGGGAGTCACTATCAAAGCTCATACCCAGATGTGCAGATTTCGTGGCTCCTGATGAAATCTCTTGAACGATCTGCCTCCAGTGCCTTTGGAATTGTTATGAAACCAGTTCTCTGAGATACAAACTGGGAGTAATTCACATGAGTTCCACAGGAGCAGGATTTTGCTGGTGCTGCTGGAATGATATTGTGTGTGCATCCAAGAGCAAACTTTGTTACTGAGGTTTAACCCAGCAATTACATAGGAAGTGGACAGTGAAAGCTACAACCAAATTTAACTGCAGCTCTATTTACCTGATTTTTACGTATATCTAAAATGGGAGAAAATTTGATAAAAACCACAGAAACTAGAGTAAAATAATTTTTTTATTCTCCAGGTTGCTGCTGATGATCCGGATGATGGTATAAATGGAGAGATAAGCTTCATCTTAGCTGGTGGCAATGAAGATGGACACTTTGAACTGGACACATCCAGAGGACAAATCAGTTTAAAAACAGTAATCCCATTAGGAATCAACCAGCTTAAGAAGTTTGTCTTGTGGATAACAGCTACTGATGGTAAAACAGGATTTCAGTACCAGTCAACACAGCTATTCCTGGTGATGAGTTTTGGTTTTGTTTGGTTCTTACTTGAAGGAATGCTGTCAAATAGGTTCACAGGCTTTGCTTGAATAATAGCATGTATTTTATCTGCTCTTGTTTGCTGAGGATAAGAAGAAACTGTCTTATTTATCCAAAGTAATTGCTGCATTTCTGGTAAAACCGTTTCTGCTGATGGTGTTGTATCAAACCTGTTTTCTTTATGGCTGTGGGAAGAAGATGTGAAATAACATATATATATATATATATATATATCTAATCACATCTTCCTTTAACTTACTGACTGCTGTTGCATAGCATAGGAAACAGAAATTCAGGCAGAAGTCAGAAATTCTTAACTCATTCCATCAGTCAATAAGGAGTAAAAGGAAAGTAATATGTGCTGAGTAATTTGGTCTTTACTTGCACATCTATGTGGGTAAACTGGAGATGCCAAATCCATTTTTAGGATGACCAGCATAAACAGCATTTCCTTAGCCATAGTTATTGGGGGTTTCTTTGATTTAAAAGAATAACAGAGAACTCAGTGAACATTCGTGACCTGAATAAGGGCAGAAATAAGTGTAACCTTGGAATGGCATCCCACTCCTGGTATAATGAGAATACAAAGTGGTTTTCGGCCTTGTGATTTTTCCATGATTTCGTCAATATGAGCTCTGTGTCTTCAAATTTAGGGTCACGTGGATAAAATGGGTACTGGGGGGTAAATAAGGGTACAAAAGGGATTCCTCAGTCCATCCTTTTGTCTGTGGTCTTGGTGAGGACCTCTGAGGCAGTACCATAACAGTGGCACCAACGATTAAAAATAAGAAAAAGGCAGTACCCATGGAAAAGTGTACTTTTGGGGGGGGTATTTTGTGCATCTGCTGGGAAATTGTTTCCTTTTGCTTGCAGGTGGGACAGTTCCAAGAAGTTCATCAATGCCAGTAGAAATCTTTGCAGTTGGAGATTCCAGACCACAGTTTATTCAGAAAACATACAGCGTGTCTGTGGAAGAAGAGCTGGTTGCTCCTGTTGAAGTAGCACAAGTAAGAAGAACTTTCTCTCTATATAGGACAGGGCAGCTCTAAGAAAATCCTGTAATAGATGTGCTCTAAATGTCCATATCTCCCTGAGTTATGGAGAGCTGGATACTGTGTGCTCTACATATCAAGCTTTGCATGCAGTACTGAGTACATCCCTCAGATGAAGTTTATCACCAAGGTGGTTTTGCTTCCAGTTAAACCTTTGCAAACATTTAAACAGCATCTGCTACCATTTAACATCAAAAAGAAAACAAACCCAACACCCCAAATTAAACAAAATGAACCCCAGAACTGCTTGAGAAAGTAAAATTTTGTTGACTTTGGACACCCTCCAAAGGGTTTAGTGGCTCAAAGCTTGGGATAGGCAATATTCCCTTATCTCTTGGTGATAAATCTAAAACCCTGTGAGAATTCCCATCGGACAAATGTCATAAAGGCATTTTCAAAGAAGGTCCTTGCTCTTCATTTTGATCAAAAAAGTGCTCAGACAAGCAGAGCACCGGAATGCACCATGATAGCTCCTTCTTGGATGAAGGTCTGAACACACATGGGAGGCCTCATAGCAAAGCAGTGAGAATATAATGTGTTTTAGTGTTTTGATTTATAGACATCTTGAGTGAATTGCCCCCTTTTTTCATATAAAGAAAGGCAGAACCAAAGGTTAAAGTGAAGTCTGTTATTTTATTGTGTTATATATATTCACATTTCAATAAAGGGCAGTCCTCTCTGCATTTTTATGTATTTTGAGGCTTGATTTTTACTTCTTTTAAAGAATCTGTGAAGTTAACAAGTATCTGAATGAAAATTCAATAAAAGAAGTAAAAATCAAGACACAGTATTAACCGTAAGTTAATATCAAGCCACAGTATCAACCATAAAATGAGTTTGGACATAGTTAAAACAGCCATTCTTTTTTCAGACAGTGGTTTATGTGTTTTAATTCATTTACTGATAATATGCTGTATCTTACACAGGTAGAGTATGCGGCTTTAAATCCCCACATACCAGTTGAGTTTCGAGTGCTGACGGAATCTGCTCCGTTTGCCATCGATGACAAGGGAGTCATCTCAACAAAAACCAAACTGGACTACGAGTCCCAGAGAAATTACACTGTCAATATTTCCTTGTCAGATGGAAGCACTACTGACTATGCCACAGTGTTTATCAGAGTTACAGATGTCAATGATAACAGCCCCATGTTTGGTACAGCCAACACCACCATTGCCATTCCGGAGAACGAGCCGGTGGGAACCAAGGTCACCAGTGTGTCAGCCACAGATGCAGATGAGGGCTTTAACGGATTAGTGGTTTTCACTCTGAAGGGTGGAGAAGGAAAAATGGACATTGACAGCTCAGGATTCATTTTGCTGGAAAAGGTGCTGGACAGAGAAGAACAAGGCTTCTATAACTTAACAGTGATTGCCAGTGACCAAGGCCAACCCGTGAGATCCACAGCGCTCAACCTGACCATCGTCATCGATGATGTGAACGACAACTCCCCGGTCTTCTCATCGAGCAGGTATGAAGTGAATGTCCCTGAAGACCAAGAGCTGGGAAGTGCTCTGCTGACACTGTCTGCTACTGATCGGGATGCTGGGGCCAACGCCCTCGTGACCTACCAAATTGTTGACCAGCGACCTCAGACCTCCTCCCCGGTGTTCCTTGTCAACTCAAGCACAGGCCAGCTCAGCCTGAACCAGCAGCTGGATTATGAAACCATTAATGAATTTGAAGTGAAAGTAGAGGCATCAGATGGAGGTCAGCCAAGTCTCAGCAATGAAACACTTGTAGTTGTTCGTGTAGAAGATGTCAATGATAACCCACCAGAATTCAGTCAGGCAGCTTATGATGTGTTTGTGTTCGAAAACCATCAGAAGGGGAGTCCTGTCTACACATTCAGTGTTGCTGACAAGGACGAGGTAGGTACCAAATTAATCTCATCCTGATAAATCAAAATGACATGTTTTTCTCTGTTAATCTGCAAAAAAGCATAGTAGTAGATGGGCAAAAGGAGATTTCTTAAATGGTTGGCGCTAAGTATGTTTTGGGTCACGAAAACTTTGTCTTGCTTTCTCTGGAGCCAGCAATAAAACTTCCTTAACCAAGGAAGTTAAGACCTTGTACAAAATAGTTTACTGGCTAGATCAGAGAAGATGGGGAGAGATTCTCTCCCACTGTATATGTGACCCAGGACAGGAAGTGTAGTTTGCTTCTGTGCATGTGCATATGAGATGAATGCATCACATCAGAGAGAGAACAGATTTTTTTTTTTTTTTTTAAATTCTGTCTTACTGCTTCTTATGTCAAAATAATAGTTTCTGATTGAATGTTCCTCGGTAAACTAAAGTTGGTAAACTTGCCTTTAGTCTCAGCTTAGACAGGCAATTTGTAACCCTGATAGAATTGTTTCTTCTATAATAGGAAATTACAGAATTTCCCTCTGCTTTATAACAAGTGGTTTCTTTCTCCCTTTTCTCTTTTAATAAAGACATTTCACGTTTAGCCGTGGCACTGGGGAGATGCTTCGGAGGAAGAGATTTGATTTGCAACATTATTCTTGCTCATGTCAGTTTTAAAGCAGCATAAAAACTCGGTTCAGACTCCACTGAACTCTGCTTTGCTGCCCTTTGTATCACGGGGATAAGTCTTGGAGAGCTTTAGGGAGAGAGAATGTGTAGGACCCAAATAGGGAAGCCCATAAGTGCTTCCACATACCCCAGTTTGCCAAAGAAGTCTATTATTCCAATAGCTCAGGGCGCAGGATTTCATTTATTAAACCTGGCAAATCACTTGTGCTTCTGTAATGAGAAGTCTTATAAAAATGTCAGGTATTAGCATTAAGAAAATTATTTTTTGAACTTAAATCTTAATAATTTTAAACTTACACAATGTTTTCTTTTTAGGCTGGCTTTTCTCAGGGATACTTTATTCACAACAGCACTTCATTTACTGTGGATATCCCTGGAACACTTTCATTAAGGAATGACACAGAACTGGACAGGGAGACTACATCTGGATTCACTTTACAAGTAAATTTGGAGAGAAACTCTGCAGCTTTGGCTCATCTCTGCTTTGTTCCCTTGAATGCCTTTTTATATCTTTATCAGAGGTTAAAATGGCAATGCAGTCAACTAAAATTCCATTTCTTTTCTTACTTTGTCAGGTATGGGCAGTTGATAATGTAATAAATGGGCTTAATTCAAGTGCCTTGTTCCACATCACTGTTCTGGATGTCAACGACAACAACCCTGAGTTTCAGAATCAGCCATACAGTTTTGAGACTCTGGAAGGGGAATACAGGTTGGATAATCCCACCAGAGTTGGACGTGTGGCTGCCACCGATTTGGATGAGGCAGAGAATGCACAAATTACTTACTACTTGTCAGCTGAGGATGGGGATAATCCATACAGCATCCAGCAGGTAAGGGTTTGGGTATGCTGAAAACAATATTTAGATACTGCTGTTCATGAAGTGACTTGGCATAGTAAGATATATCAGGTAAAAAAGAGTAGGCAGTACCATTCTAGTACACATCCGAACTAGCATGTGCCCTGTAGGTTGGAAATACATGTTGATATTCAAAAACGAAGACGTTCCTGGTCAGATGTTGCTTGGAATGTGAACTAGTCCAAAGGAAAACAGATTATTTCAATCCCTCATCCCTTTTGAGAATTCAGTGTGCAAGAGTTCTCAAAATGATCTGTGCATTGAACCACTGCCTTCCCTAGGATGGAACCATTCTGGTTACTGGCTCTGTAGACCGAGAAAGTAAAGACAAGTATGAGCTGCTCCTGGTGGCATCTGATAATGGAGTGCCTGCAAGGCAGGTAAGGAGTAGCAAGTTGTGCTTTATCTGAACTCCCTTTTATTTGTACACTTTAGTGCCTGTGCACTTTCTGACTCATGGTTTTCTCCTGTCACACCCCAGAACTTCACACACGTCAGCATTCAGGTGTTAGATGTGAATGACAACCCTCCTCAGTTCACAAGGGCACAGTACTCAGCCAGCGTCCGTGTGGCAACAGCAAAGGAAGGAGAGTTTGTCCTGTCAGTGTCTGCCACTGACCTTGACCTTGGGGACAACGCTGTCATTTCATACAGGTACATTTACGTGAGGTTAATAAGTACCTGCGGTGAGAGAAACAGAGAGGTATTTTTATTGACCTTAAGGAGGAGAAGATCTCTTCAAAAATATTTTACAAGCACTATAATCAATTATGATTTTTAAACTTAGGAAGAAGGACAGTCATTACTGCGTGTTTTAGAGCTTATCAAATCATGATTATGTCATAAGAGAAGGCACAACCAAATGATAAACTGGCAACAAAAACCCACAGCCAAGATTTGTCTGAATTTCTGAAATTCTGAATATTACATTGGAGTTTCTGGGTAGGAAGTAAATGAATCTCTGACTCTTTTTACATATCTTCTGTTCGCTGGGAGGAGGAGATAAGAAATTAACTTCTTTAATGCACTGTGCATAGAAAAATCAGTGGAGAAAGATATTTCTGTGAGCCCTAAATCACGGAAAATAGCAGGATCCCTTGACATGAAAAGCATCGACTGAGAAGGACAGGTGAATGAGCAGTAAACTTGTGGATGTTTAAAACTACTGCCTTGAAAGAGGTTCTTTCTAACTATGAGGTGGCATTCTACCTCAAACACATTACTTGTGAGCAATCCAGTTATCTGTGAGAGTTCACAGAACGCCAGGAATTAGCAGGTCTTCAGATGAATGTCACTTGGGTTTCTCCTGCTGCTGAATATGCAGCTGAGTGTGCAAGATCTGCCTTCTCCTAGTGGGAACGTCAAAGCCTTGGGGTGTAATGGGAATTGAAGGCATGAACGCTGTACATTTTCATGATGGAAGACTTACTTGGAAGTAAAAGGCCAAAATATTTTAGGCTAAAGACAGCAGTTAAAAGCTGTTCTTTATAAATAGGCAAATATTGTCGGTTGAGTGCTCCTTACAGAGGTAGCACTAAGTAGATGGCACTTCCAAGGCCATTAATATGAATACTCTCCTGATTGCTCTTTAATCAGCCTCCTGAACCATTCTGATGATTTCCGTATCAATAACGGCACTGGAGAAATCACCCTCAGCAGTAACCTGGACCACATCACAGCTGACACAGTTGTTACACTGACTGTTGTTGCTACTGATCACGGAGTTCCTCAGCTTACCTCAAATGGTAAACCACCTTTTACCCTTTTTTTTTTCTCTTTTCCCACATAAACATAACCCTTGCAAACATTTAAATTTGAAATTAATCCCATTGCTTTCAAGTCAAACTGAATTTAGGGAAAAAAAATCCGTGTTACATTTCAACAATGATGAATATTTGCTCTTTACCTTTTGATCTCCTCCAGGCCGATCATATTGACAGAAAACTCGGTTTTAGTAACCCTGGTTAGAAATATTTTTTTAAAAATTCATTTGTTGCAGTTGTACTTATGGTACAAAAACCAGGACTCCATAGTTGTAGTCACTCCTAAAAGCTGTATTCAAATAATATTGATGACGTGTTTCTCTTTCAGTTTTCTTTATCTTCTTAGAATTAGAAACTTTTAAACAAACTAAAGCTGGCAAATCACCCTGAACTGAGTTACTGTTCTTTCAAAAAATACTCAGTCACGTAGTATTTTTTGTAACTTCTTCATGTGTTTTTTGGAGGTTAACTTTGATTTTATCGTGAACAGGAGAAACAACTGATTTTCTTAAAATAGGACAAGTGGTCACAACAGAAATTGCACCCATGGGTTTATGCATATCCCTCCTCTCTTTTTACAAAGCAATTAAGGGTCAGATTTTCCAGCTGTGTGAAACACCTGCACGTCCCATTAGCTTCAGATTGGTGATCCTTGCTCTCCTGCCACACTGAAGCAACACTTCTGTCATCAGGGAAGTGAGGTTATTCTGGAAAATCAATTAGGTACAAAAAGCATCACTTTTTGTGTTACATATTAATCCTTTTTACTACTGAGTTCTTTTTTCTTATCATTCCTCTTTCCTATGTGATATTTGCTATCATATTCTACTGGTTCCTCAAGAACTTAAGGAAACAGAGCATAGATCATGATGATTTTAGCAGTGACTTCATTATTTTAATTTCTTTCTCCAGCCTCTGTTACTCTCTACTTGCTGGTAAATGACACCAGCTTTGGACTGGTTTTTGAGAGCTCCAGCTACGAGTTCAGCATTGAGGAAAACAAACCCCCAGGGACTGCAGTGGGCTCTGTGAAGGCTCTGACTGGAAGCATAGCTGTGCAAGTTGGGTACTCCCTGAAATCCCACTGGGACAAGTTCTCCATCGGTGACCAAGGAGACATTGTGGCCCTTGCCAGGCTGGATCGGGAAGAAGGAGACCTGTACAGCATCCTTGTGGAAGCTGTGGATTCTCTGGTGCCACCCGACACAGCTGTTGCTTTGGTATGGCAGATGCATTTCAAAATAGTTTTTATCGAGGAATATGAAATATCTTTTAAAAATATTACCAATCGAGCCAAGTCCAGATACGTGTCTTCTGTCCTGCAAATGTGAAGCTTTGAGAGCCTTCTATTTAATTTCCCCTTTTCTATATCCTGAGGAGATATTACCATCTGGGGATATTGTCAACTTCACAGATTGTGTCACTCCCTGAGAGTTCCTTGTGAACAATCCATAGCCAGAGAAACTGATTAACACCAAAACTGGTTCTGTGCATAGTTCTGTCAAATGCATGAGGTAGATGAGCCAAAAAGCCCCAGGTTATTAGTTCTGCTCATCTCTTCCAGTTAGAGTGTGCTATCTCACATATATGTTATCTTGCAGCTGAGAATAAAAAAAAATTCAGAATGCAGAGGTCGTGAAAATGCTCAAATGCTGGAAAATGCTGAAGTTGTTATGTATCCCTTTGGGTTTTGTTCCTTGGTTGTTTTTTGTTTCCTATAGGCTTCCATGGACTAAAATGAATCAAAATTCTCCTTTGGACACTATTTCTACAGCTCAAATTTGTGTCTCTTTTCCCTTTTGTTTCCCTTTTTTTTTTAAATATAGGTAACTGTGAGAGTCAAAGACATCAATGACAACCCTCCAGTCTTCTCACCATGGATCCAAACTAATTTATCAGCTCCTGAGAATGCACCTGATCTAGACTTGGGCACATTTTCTGCTACCGATCTGGATACAGGAGATAATGCGCTTATAAGCTACTCTCTGCAAGATGATTTTGCTGGAACCTTCCATATTAACAGTTCTACTGGCAAGCTGATTACAAAAAAATCCTTAGACAGAGAAGTGATGGACAGTTATGAATTGAAAATAATGGTAAGTTGACAAATTTGATGCAAGTTCACAGAATTCGCAACGTTAAAGAAAGAAAATACTGAATCATCACAAGAAAACCCCTTAATCTTAGAGAATGCCATTAGAATTCATGAATGAATTTTGACTGTTCCTTATGTTTTGTATGCAGAGCTCTGTTTTCTGCTTTTTAAATTGATATTAGTGAATAAATGACTTATGAACCCTAAATTTTAAAGGTCACAGTCACACAGCAGCTGACTGACATCTGCAAAGCATTCCTGCGTCCATTTTAGACCATACAGCTGCCTTGCCAATCCATGTTATTTGTCCCTTTCCCTTACTTTTTTCATTTTCCAGAATATATGTCCTTAGATCTTTTTAAAAAGCACCTGAGACGAGATTTTTTTCAAGTAAAATAAAAAAAAGAAAAAGCATAAACTTTCATTCAGTATCCATGAGGGTATCTATTTATTCGAGCTCATTTCATTGATTTTTACTGCTACTAATCAGATCAATTATTGTGCATACAAAGAAGTGTTCCAGCATTGGCCATCAAGTACAAACATATTTGAAGGACACTTTTACAGGTCAAAGAACTTGTGGAAGATATAGAGGAAACATCCTAAAAATGGAGTAGTGTCTTCTGAAAAATTTCAAGTCAATAAAGGTGGACACTTTTTAAGACAAATTGAAAATTCTGTGTATGTACCTACAGATCAGAATTTTCTACAGCAGATGTTCGTGCAGTGTAAAACTGTGAATTTGGCACATACTGGATGCTCTTCACAACTTGCTTTGTAAGCACTTTAAACCCTCAAAAAGCAAGGGATTTCCTCATTCTTTTAACTGCCACAGCAAAGATATCTGTACATCACAGTTTTGTGTTGATTAGTGCCACATCTGATCACATGACACGTTTGATCTGCATCCAGGCTCGAGCTTTTGATTAATTGTTAATGAAATGAGGCAGAGCATGTGATGGGGTGAGGATACCAGCTGCAGGAAGATGTGGCAACTAATCAAGTACAGGGCTAGAGAAGTGTCACTGGGGGATAACTGGTCCAGCAGAAAGACTTCAGAGGCAAAAGTTCACAATTTTTGGAGCAAAACTGAACAGGCAAAGTAAGTTTGTGTCAAAGCAGTGCTGTTTTTAATGACAAGTTGTTCCTTCACAGGCCACTGATTCTGGCAAACCACCACAATCTGCAAGCTTAGTTCTGAGCATCGCTGTGGAAGATGTGAATGACAACCCACCAGTGTTCCCCCAGAAATCCTACTCCGTGACTGTGAGGGAGAATGAGCCTCCGCATGTGGTGTGTGGCACTAAGGAACAGGCTGCTGTGCACTTGTTTTCTCTCTGTGCACTTGGAAGGGGCAGTGATCTCTCATGGCTGTGCAGTGGTGAACGTCATTTTTTACTTTGGGGGGCCCGTAAAATCACACAGCACGTTTGGTTTGTATGACAGTGGAGTACCTGTCCCACTGATTCTTCCTAAAACTCTCACAAAGAGTGAGAGCTGCTCCCCCTTTCCCTCCTGTCCCCAGCAGGGATGCCACACTGCACAGATGGAGCTCCCACAAGATCTATGGGCAACATGTTTTAAAGATGTTCAGTGCTGTAGGTGTTGTGCATCTATCTAGCATCCCTCTGTTCTTAAGCTTTTCTGTCCTAGAATCATGGAATGGTTTGGGTTGGAAGGGACCTTAAAGATCATCTTGTTCCCAACCCTCCAGCCATGGACAGGGACACAGTTCTCTAGACCAGGTTGCTCAGAGCTCCAGCCAGCCTGGCCTTTGAACACTTCCAGGAACGGGGCATCACAACTTCCCTGGGCTACCTCCCAGTGTATCAATTTCTGGCTCCATATCTGCCTTGCAGATGTGACCTAATGGTTTACAGGAATCAAGGGAAGAAGTATCACCCGACAATCCGTAACTGCCCTGTCACAAGCCGTGCCAGAATTCCAGCAGTGCAATTAATCAATTAGTGAGCAATTCAGTCAGTTAACACTCTGTGGGTCAATACCAGTCTTGTGTGCATGTTTTGCCACTCTCTTTGTTCTGTTCTAAACTTTTTTGTTTCTGACTTTTTTTCCTTTTATTTTAGATTTTGAGTGCAGTAGCCACAGATGAAGATACAGGGTACAATGCCATCATTCATTACACCATAACTGGAGAGACTACTTCATTTCGTGTTGGAGAACTTTCTGGAGATATTGCAACCCTTCAGCCTCTGGACTATGAAAGTCATTCCCAGTATATGTTTATTCTGAAAGCTTTCAATCCTGGAGAGCCACTTCTCCAGGACACAGCAAACATTACAGGTAGCTTCACTTCACCACAGAAAATGAACTTTCATTAACCTTAGGGGGTATTTCAGTATGTGTAATTATGAGGCATAAACCAACACTAATGCTGTCTGCCAGAGTAAATTATTAGAAATGATGATGTGATCTTTCCACTATAGCCAGACGAAATTTTTCTAAAAAAATGCTTGCCATGTCAAAAATGAAGATTTTTCACACAAACTGACATTACTTCCCTCAATATATTCACAATTTTTTTCTATTTTCTGAGAACCTATTGACATTTTGATTGAAAAGGCTTCCAAAAACATAATTCAGGGTTTTTTTCTGCTTTTATACAGAAGGGCAGTTTCTAGGGTGATAAACAGTGTTGACAGTGATTTTTAGTGTTGTGAAAATAACAGCGTTCAATTTGCTGGCTTTTTTCCCTTAAAAAAAAACTAAATAAATTCGTTCTGCTGGGGAAAAAAGACATAAAGATTGCTGTGAAATTGGTATCCTATCTTTTGGCCAGCCCTACTTTTGATCAGGATGACTGGATATATTCTCATTCAGAGAAGCTGTGTTGGTTTATATTAGCTGAAAAATAAAAACCCAACTTGAAACCATTTAGGTAAGACTCACCAAATGTGACGATTCTTTCTCAGTTACTGTGGAAGACGTCAATGAAGAAGGACCCGTGTTTGACCAGTCCTCATATTACAAGATCCTTCCAGACAATTCTACAGCTGGCACACTGGTAGTAGATCTCAATGCAAGAGATGAAGGCAAGGGTTATGATGAAGGCGTTTTCTACAGTATTTCAGGTACGTTAGAAAAAAAAATCTTATGGCTGTTTATTACTGGGATACTTGATACTGCTAAACCAAGCTGCATGATACCAGAATGAGAGAGGATGGTCATAAATTGAATTGGCAGGCTCTGACTGGATAGAAGGGGTAAAAAATCCTCTGTGAGGATCAGTAATTACTGAACAGCTTGCTCAGAGAGGCTGTCCTTGGAGGTTCTCACCTGATGGATCAAAACCTTGAGCAACCTGTGCTGAATTCACTCCTGGCCGTGTTTTGAGCCAAGAGGTTGGACTAGAGGGGGCGTCCTGCTCCAAATCACATGTTCAAATTAGGATTTCAACCTGTCTCTCTTCTGTCCTGGGCATACACTTCGGTCACTTGTCTCTGCTGGTTCCAGGGAACATCTCCAACACTTCTTTTTCTGTTTTCAGGTGGAAACTCAGAAGGCCTCTTCAGTCTTTCCAGTGCCACAGGAGAACTCAGGTTAACAAGAGACTTATCCAAACAAACTGTTCCCCTGTATTACTCCTTGAATGTCACCGCTATGGATTCGGGCCTGCCACCTCTTTCAACCTCTGTAAAGGTACTAAAATTTCTACCTTGCACTGTTTGCTGCACAGTTGATTCCCCAGATTGTTTTATTCTAAACTGAGCATAACTACACCAGGAAAGGGGTGTTAATGAGGCAAAACTATGCAAATGAGGAATCAGAATGTCAGGGATTCATTTCTGTTTCAGCCTACAAGGTAACAGTTACCAGGTTATGCTGCCCTTAGCAATTGCTGGCACACCACCCAAAATGGTTGTGATCATTCCATTTCACAAAAGACACACAGAAGCTCCAGGCTGTGAGGGAGGAGGATTAGAGCAGGGGATACTTCTGCGCAAGGTCAAAGAGTGAGGCAGCCAGAAAGGATGTAATGGAAGTATGTGATACATAAACAGGAGATGGCAAATAAAGTGTTCCTGTTTATTTTCCTATAATGTAATAAAAAATAATTTCTAAATTGAAGAGTGAGAAATGTAAATATGATTAAAAAAATTATTTTTACACAGTGCTTATAACTTGCTGGTGATCTTTTGCCACTAGATATCACAGCAGAACTTAAAAAAGAACTAGAAATCTATATGGATAAAGACATAGAAAATTACCTTCACCAACCTTAAAATGTAGACTTACAAGCCATTATTCTTCAGAGGACTGGACAGCAGCTGTCTGGCAATAGTCAGAAATAAATTATCTTTACTTTTGTGAAGCAGTAGGCATTATTTATTTACCACCTATCACCTTTTTTGAAATCTATAAATCAGTTACAATAGTTCTAAAATACTGTGTGTGCAAGCTCCTGCTCTGGTTATACCCTCTCCACTGGAAGACTGGAGCTGAGTGCATCTCTCTGAGAGCTGCTTAGTTAAACAAGTTCTCTGAAATGTGCTGTATGTGAGGAACTGGAATCCCCCTCTGCATTTAGCAAAGCACCCAGGTGAACCTAAGCTGATGAGGCTGCTGGCCTTTTCCACCAAAATTTGCTGCCTTCAGGGCAGTGTCAAACTCAGCAATCCCAGGCCTTTCCTCACTGGCCTGGATTTGTGCTGTCTCACACCTCAGTAGGAAAGTTTTTGCTAAAGCTGAACACACAACCCCCATGGCCATGTCCTCTTCTCTGCAGGTGTCAGTCATGGTAGCTCCCGTGGATGTCTCCTTCCCGGTGTTCGTGGAAGATGCCTATCACCCTGCCCCTCTGCCAGAGAAGACACCCCCAGATATGTTTGTTGTAGAGATCAGTGCCTTGTACAAGCTCCCTGTGAACTACAGCATCGTCTCTGGAGATGAGAAGGGTGAGCCCTTGATGTGGAACAACGGGAAGAGGGGGTGTGAAACAACGAGCACAGCACCGGGCGTTGGGATTGTTGCTTCTCTCTCCTTTTGCTCTCATCTCAGTTCCACAGCCATTAATACTGGGATGTGAATGAACCCAATGTACCACCTTGATCTGCATCAGCTGCACATGATTGAATTTCTGTCACAGCAGCACAAGCCATGTGATCCAGGGCTGGCTTCACCAGCTGTGTGCTGTGTCTGCTGCAGGAAGATCAGGTGGTACCTGGTCAGGAGTAAAGTTACTCTGGCTGGAGAAAAAATAACTAATAGCACAAAAACTTCTAGTGTTTTCTTAACAAATGTGAGTGCCTAGAGTAAGTTTACATGTGGTCAAGTGCATCAGTGCTTTGTCACATGTATTTTTTTTACTAAATATAGAGGTAATTTTAATCTATCATCAAACAGCCAATCTATATTTCAGTTTTGTAAAGTGTTCTGTATGAAGTTGTGATCTTGAAGTTAGTTGCAAAATTCTTCATCTTCATTAAGAACAGGACTTCTTAGGAAATATAAAAATTTCTAACTGAAATAGGAGCAAATAATCTCTCACTGTTTCAGAGGAAGGTGAAGACCTGACTGGAGAGTGGTGGACTGAATTTTTTCCCCTTTGGTTCCCATCTGACCTTCTGAATTATTTATTTTTGTTAATTACAGACCTGGATATATCTGATGTTCTTGACAACCTTGTAAAAATGTTGAATTTCATTTTGTTCTTTGAAGAATACTGTAGCATACAATATTCATACAAATAATGTATACTTTTCACTGGAGGATTCATATCTTCAGTTTCAACTGATAAAATCATAACCAGAATAATTTCTGGTTTATTTTTTTTTTGAAAAAACAGGATATTTCATTATCCATTCATCCAGTGGTATCATAAGAACAAGTAAGAATCTAAAAGTGGAAGATTTTCCAGTAAATTTCAAGGCACGAGCAACAGACTCATCTAATGCTACCATATTTAATGAAGTTGAAGTGAAGGTGGAAGTTGTTGATGAAAACAATTTCCCTCCAGTTTTCCCATCTTCTCTACTAGAAGAGAGATTGGCAGAGGTAAGAAAATGTCATCCAAACCGAACTACAAAAATAAGTCTTCAAAATAATAATAAAAATAATCTTTTGCTGAGTATACAAGTAAACCTTCTGGAACTGGGCAGACTTGCTGTTCTGTTCTACCACATGATGATGTGAGGTTTATTTCAAGCTGAAAATCCCAATACACAACAAGAATGATCTAGAAATGTGGACTAATTGAAGGGAAAGTGAATCTTTTCTAATAAGGGGCTCCATGAAGGAAGAACTACCCCACTCCATTTTGAATATGTTTACATAGAGAGTATTCAGGTGCATTCAAAATCTATTGGATATGCTGGGCACCTCCCAGGCTCTCACTCAGCCTTTTGGAAGGGAACTTCATGCAGAGAAGTAACAGGGAAAAGTCTCTAATTTAGCAATAAATACTTCTCCTCTTGCTTATGTACAATCTGTTGTGATTTTGCTGCCACAAGTGATCAGCAGCAGAGAACAAGCCAGATTTCAGTCAGATTTTCAGACGTTGTGGTTCTCTACAGAAGAAGCCACAGCATTTAAATATGCAAAAGCATCTTGCTCAACATTTCACTCTTCAATTTTCAAGCAACACTTTAATCTGCTGGTTGATTTCTTAAAAAAAGCAGCACATTGATCGTGTTCCTATTTTATAGAGCACATACCTTGCCTTTGAGATCCCCAGCTGATGCACACATGTTCTCAATAGCAGCCACAACTGACTTAAAATCTAGTCCATTTCTACCACTGAGTTAAATACAGGTTCACTTATTACACCTAATTTTAATGTTCCCAGTTAGTTTAATGGAGGAGAACTAGAATCACATTTCCCAACCTTAAAAAATTGATTTCCATGTGAAATATTTACACAGTGGGAATTGCTGGATGCCCTGTTGGCTCAAATAACTTGAGGTCAGGTCTCAAATGGCCCTGCAAGTGAAACACTGATATCTTCTGTCAATCCTGGTGCAAGTAACATTGTTAGAAAGGAAGAATTAGATTCTTTATTTTGATAATTATTAGCCAAATAGAGTTCAGAAAGAAATGTGATTTTGGAGTTGAGAACACCCACTGAGTTTCATAGGAGAAGAGGCTGTTAAACAGAAATAATAGCAAGTCAGATGCTTGAGGTTAACATTTGGGCTGTTTGAAATCATTTTTCTTCCTGAAAATTGCAGCTATGGGTAGAGACATGGGGGGAGGAAAACAGTTATTTTCTGTAAATTAGAGAAAGCAAGAGACTCTTACTGTGCTGAACAAGTTTTGTAATTTTGATTTTAAAGTGTCTATACTACAGTAAGTGGATGCAATGTCTGTAACTTTTCCCCCTTTCACATAATTCAAGCAATTGCAGCAAAGTAGTCTCTGAGAGCCTCAATCTTTCTTTCTTCCTCCACAGCATTTACCTGCTACTCAGATTGTGCAGCTGAAAGCTCAGGACAATGACACAGGTAGAAACGGTTTCCTAACATATGGCATTCTCAATGGACACGGACTGAAATTCAGGATAAATGAAACAACTGGAATCCTTTATTCCACTGCCCCCTTTGATTATGAAGAGGAACCTACAGAGTATCAGGTTTGCTTTAGATTCTTAAATCTTCCTCATTCAGAACTCTTTATCTTTCTCTTGGAAAACAGGTGACACTTGTGCGTTTGTTTAGCTGGATAATGCTCGAACACTTTCTGCACTGGTTTAGAATAGGAGCATCTCAGGGTGTGAGGCATTATTAGAACAAGCCACTGCCTTTTGACTATAATGAAATTCAAGCACAGCTCATTGTTTACCTGCCCTGCAACCACTTCAACCCATGAATAACTAATTTCACAGTGACAGCTCGTGTATTCAGTACTGTCTGTTGCTTGAATCTGTGCTGGACCAAGATCTTGCAGAGATGATTCTCAGTTAATCTTTTTGTTGTTGCCACTGCTGGATATTTTTTATGATCTTATTTTGCTTCAAGCAAAAATGCTGGTGAATTTGTTGGTTCTACATAGAAAGGCTTTTTAAATCGACCCAAATACTCCTTAATTTTTCAATAATTATTTTGAGGTGAATTCAGAACTGGACTTTACAGTTCTGAGACTATTTCAAAGTTCAAAATTCACCAAGATTTTTTTAATCCTTACGCAGGAACCTCTTTGTATGATTTCTCATTACCAATAACTGTGTAACTTACAGGTTGTGGTCTATGCTGAAGATGATGGAATCCCTGAGAAGAAGAGGGGTTACTGCACAGTTGTGATAAAGATCACTGATATTAATGACTGGCCACCTGTATTTGATCCAGTGCCTGACTTCAGAGTCAATGAAAATGTGCCTGTGGGATTCGTAGTTGGAAAAATCACAGCATCAGACAGAGACACAGGAGACAATGCCTTTGTTCTATATAACCTCGCAGGTAACAAGGGATTCTCTCACTGCACTGGCACTTTGTTGTCTGTACAATTACGAGCATAAATAGTATTATCCATGTTATTTCCTAACCTCTTTCCATGAAAGCCAAGAAGGTTTCACTTTCACCTGGCTTGGAATGTTACTAATTTATGCTCATAAAATTTTCAAACCAACTGAGTAGGAACTTTGCAGATACTACAGATTTTTGTGCTTTTAATTGTTAATTTTTAATTCTTAATCCTGTTAAAAATCAGCTTTATAAAAAAATCTTTAGCTACTTGACTGCCATAGCTGCAATCAACAGGAATAATTTTGATGAAAAAAGATAGTTTTCTGAACGAGGAATAAGGGCCTAATTCATCCCTGCCTTGTAGAACACAACAGAGATGGAAATCTAGACTCCTTTGGACCAAAGCCTGCCGGAGCTGAAATAGTTGGTTTAGTTGTAAGGGCCACCAAAAGCAATGTGAATACAGTTTATATGGTTTTAGTCTTTTGTTTCCAATATGCATACGAACTCTGAGGCTGAGCAAAACCAGCAGAAGTCACTGCCATGTCTGTTGGCAGCCACATCGATCTCTCTTTACGTCTCCGGGTCACTCAGTCCGCCTCCGTTAGAGACACAATAAATTCAGACAACTCCTCTGAGAGGTCTTGGCAGCAGCACTGTGTTCATAACCACTGCAACCAGCAAACATGAGAGTGAACCTCCAGAAGGTCAGAACACTGCAAAAGTGCCTCGAAAAGTTGTACAGACCTGGAGGAACTTGTTCAACAGACTGACCCCAGAACGCCAACTATCCATCACCAGGGTGACAGATGTACCTGCAAAATTCATTAACCCATTCTCTTGGCTCATGTTTCAAATGCCCATCCACTCAAAATATTTCTGCTCTTCTTCTACATTATCTATCTGATACTTTAAAAAATTGTTTTAATGAGTTCAGGACACAAGTAAACATATAATTTAAGAGTGTAGTTAATTATGTGCTTCTAAGATGTATTAATGGATGATGCTTGTTTAAATCTGTCTCAGGTGATGGAGAAAATATATTTGAAATAGATGAAATACAGGGCATCATTAAGATAAGGAACTCTCCAGACTATGAAACCATGAATAAATACAACCTTACAGTGACTGCAGTCAACAGTAAATCTCCCCCTTTCCACCAGGTAAGAGACCATTACTGTAATGAACAGTGACCCTTCAGAGTGGATTTTGAACTGTTGGGAGGGAGATCTATCCCAGACATTTACATGTGTGGAATAAATGAGTCATCTCATCATGTTTAGAGTCAGACTTCTACAGCCCTTAGCCACATTGAGTACCAGTATACTTTAATTATGGGAAATGCTTCAAAATTAAGCATGGTAGACTTTGACCCTGCATTGTTTGCTGACTGACCTGTGCTGGGGAACAGGAGTTTGCCTGCTGCTGTTAATAACTGTAAGTGATGTGATAATTTTTCATGGGAGAAGAATAATTTTCAGCAGATTGTTCTAGTTATGCTGTATTTCTTTTATTTGAAAAGATATTAGACACTTATTTAACAGAACCAGAACAGGTGGGGCTTCCTGAACTGCATGGAGGACATGTTGGCCTCCTAAACATCCTGTTCTTACTCATTCAGACACCTTTCAACAAGTAGAAGGCGACTGCAACATTGAATTCCTGCCTCTCCTGTTAAAATCCTGCAGTGATCTCTGATGTTGAGTTCACAAAATTAAACCAAAACAACGTTTCACTGCAGCGTTTTCAAAGACTGATTTACACTTTCTGTTGTATGTGCAAGTAAGGAAAAAACAATGCTAAATAAGAGATTCCAAATACTCTAAAATGCACGCCACCATTTTGTTTTCTAGACAACTACCCATGTCAGTGTTGCAGTGATTGATGTGAATGATAATGCCCCAGTGTTCGCCCAGGGCTCCTATTCCGCTTCCATAAACATGGTGAATCCTGTGGGTGCTCCTGTCATCACCGTGAGCGCCACCGACCGCGACCAGGTAACTCCTCCCGTTGGACCTGGCACTGCTCTGGGCTGCAGCACAAACGCATCCTGCTCCACTCTCTAGGCATGAAGCACCAAATGTAGCAGAAAGGGGGTCCTGGTTAACTACCAGCTCTGGGAATTGGATTTTAGGAGTTTTGCTGGCTCTGCCTTGACAATGGCATACTCCCTGCCTTTGAGCAGGTTTCCTCAGCTGTATTTCCTTTAATTTTTCCCTTTACTACACAGAGCTGCACCAGTTCTTCAGAAGTATACAAGGACTGAAGCAATTTAGTGTCTCTGAAGCTATTTGAACTTCTGAGGTAGAAGAATCTGTAAAAACTAAGCATCAGCTGCTCGAGCAAGGAAATGTCTGCTTGCCAAACTCTTCTGAAGTGTGGCACCCAAGCTAATTCTCTCTGTTCCCATCTTTAAATGTAATTTTGCTTGATATATCTGTACTACACCCATCAAATAGGCACTGGCAGGGATATCCAGTAGTCAACCACATTGCCATGACAACATCACTAGTAATTATATCATTTACAAGATGAAACATCTCAAAGTGACAACAAAATAGGTGTAGCAGGTGCCTTCCTGTTTCTTCACGCATAATTTTGGTTAGAATAGCTGCAGCTGTGGTACATTGCTGCAAATCATCTAACAGCCCTTTTATAATCAGCCTTTTCAATGATCTTGTATAAAAAGTGAAATTGCCTTTGAAAATTGCTGAACTGTGGGAGGTCTGCATTGAGACCCCAGTGAAACTCCTCCTTCAGCTGTGCAGAGTGGCACTTGTCCTCCCTGTGCCACCCTCACTACTCTGACTGTCCCCTCTACACATCTAACTTATTTTCATTAGAGACCTTTTTGCCATGTTTTTACTGTGTAAATTACCAATTCATTGTGCATTTTCTTCTGCTTTGTGTTTTGGGTTTTTTTTTTTTTTAATTGGCACCCATCCTACCATAGCTAATCTGAAGTTTTCATTCTTAAAAGGAAAAAAAAAAAAATCACTATTTTCAAAATAATTTCACTAGATGTTTTTTGGATCTCTTGTTTCAGTTTTTATCCTACCCTTCCAAACATACTCCCAGTCCCATGAAATTGTGTTCCTTTCATGGCAGGGGCAAAATGGCCTTATTGAGTATTACATCCTCCCGGATCCCAACGTGAGCCCGTTCTTCCTGATAGAGGATGTCACTGAGGGGAAGATAATTACAACTGGAAACCTGTCTAGATCTGGAGAGATGCATTTAACAGTGATGGCAAAGGACAAAGGTTCTCCTCCTTTAAATGGCACTGCTCTGGTTACTCTGAACGTGTTTGACAACCGTCCATTCGTTCCTCGCTTTAACACAAGTGAGATCAGGTGAGGCTTTCGTATCGAGTTATATAACTGGGACGTGTTCACCAGGTAGTGCAGAACATAGCAAAGTTGAAGGTCATTTTCATATTTTTCCATGCACAAGAAAGGACATCAGTTTTGGGGTTGGTTTAAGCAAGTATAGGAAATGCTGCTACGCTGGGGGTTCTGTGGGTGTGAATTGAGGCATTGCCTTTTATTTCTCTACTTCGCAGCTTTTATAAGCCAGACTCTTTGTCCCTTTCCCCTTGCACACGATAAAATATTTTTCTTTAGGTTTTACTCAAGGATGACCCAAAATCTGGCTGGAAAAAGGGGTTTGCACTGCACTCTGAAAGTTGGGTAGATTCAGCAAACAGCTGGGGGGTGGGGGCAAGATTTTCCCCAGAGAACTCTCTTGAAAAGAGCTAAATTTCACAGTCTGCCTCGGCAACAACTGTTGGCAAATTTAACGTTATGATTTATCATTTATTTCCTGCATTAGCATTTCTGTTTTGGAAAACACAGGAGTGGATTATTTAATTTATGATTTTGCGGTGATTGAAACTTCAGGAAAACTTATTGATTACACTGTTGTATCTGGCAATGAAAGAGGTGAGT
Source organism: Struthidea cinerea (assembly GCA_013397865.1). Lineage (NCBI taxonomy): Eukaryota > Metazoa > Chordata > Aves > Passeriformes > Corcoracidae > Struthidea > Struthidea cinerea. The sequence continues at coordinate 173,797 of VZTI01000016.1, read as the reverse complement.
ACTATTCCCCTAAAGAGTTAAAATAGCCAGGAGAACATCATAACCTGTATTTTGAATGGCAGGTGCTGCTGTGCATAAGTGAGGAGATGGAGAGCATGTATAAACATTTTTTTTTTTTTTTACCAAAAAGAGTACACAGAGAATTTCTTTCAGAGCTTTTCAGCATTGACTTTGCTGATCTTTGCCTTTAGAAAGGGTGGTAACTTGCTAAGAAATGGGTTCCTTTAGTCTTAAACTATGATAATTTAGAGACTGGGGGAGCCAAAATAGAAAGTGTTGTAAACAAGCAGCTTCCTCCCTGCCAGTCACTTTTAGTCCATCATTTCCTTGCACTTATGTTAAGGCATCTGCCCTCCTGCAGCTCTTGCAGCTGTGCCCAGGCTCCATTTGGCCCACAACAAAGGAAGTGTGTAGAAACTGAGAGAAAACTTGGAAATACATAAAAAATGGAGTTGTGCAAGAAGAAGCTGCAATTCTCTTTATTTGTGAAATTATTTTTCACATCTACTGTTCCTTTACATGTTTAAGAGCTGTTTGGTGTGGGATAGGCACCCAGCTGTGATGCCTTTGCTGCTTGGCCAGTGGAAATGTTGACTTTCACATTGTTCAGAGCAGAGGATCCATGGAAACGTCCCAAGAGCAACTAAGACACACGAGAGGTAGGAGGGGTACAACTGAAGTGGCAGCTGTAACAGCAAAAGTGCATGTTTTTCCTTTCAGGTCACTTTAGACTGGATCCTGAAAGTGGTGAGCTAAGAACAGCAGTTAATTTGGACTATGAGGAAGTTTCTCAGTATGTGATTTTAATTCAAGCAAACGGAAAAGTCTCCTCTGCTGCAGGAGTCCAGCGTTCAGGTAACTTTTTTTGCTTTGAACGACATTCCGGGGGAGCAATGGCCGCATGTTTTGTGTTTGCAACCCACAGAGGAGTTGTGATTCTCTTTAACTTGTGAAGTTTGATATGAAAGGTGAAAAGCTGAAGGTCAAGGTTGTTCACTTGTGTTTTTTCCAGGCGTGTTCGCTGAGAACGTGGCCATGCTGACGATCTCCGTGCAGGATGTGAACGAAGAGCCCATGTTTTCCAGCAGCTCCTACTCTGCCCGCATTCCCAGCTCTGTGCCCTACAAATACCCTGTCATTACAGTCCAGGTAGAGTATTTCCTGTGCTCTTCATGCGGACAGAAATCCTGTGAAAGTTCTGGGTTTCTTTCAATGGATTAAAGGAGCTCTTAAATCTGCTCTTGAGAGCTGAGTTTACTGGTTGAAGAGCAATGTGCAGCCCAAAAGCCACAAGCTAAGTGTCACAAACCACCTTTTTTAAACCCAGGCCACAGATCCGGACTCAGGAGACAATGGACTTCTGCACTACAGCTTAGTGAGAGGTCGAACCGACGAATTTGACATCAATGAAAACACAGGGCAGATTTTTACAGTTTCTGTAGCAGGAAAGACTGGAACATTCAATCTGGAAGTCCAAGCTGCAGACCAAGGCACAAGAAGACTCACAGCCCGGACAACAGTCAGTGTAAGGAAGATTTTTTTAAAGTGTAATCCTGATTTATTTCCATGTCAAAATTGTAAACAAGAAGGGCTAAGTTTGGTAATGGCAAAACCACAAAATTACTTAACACAGTCAGTAGGGCTGTCAGATACATGAATATTTACACACTAGAATTAAGATGTTGCCATTTTCATTGACATATAAAAATATGTTGGCACAAAACCTGGTTTTTGGAGGAAAGTTATTTTATATCCGAGGGTTTTTGTTATTGTTTAGTGGGTTGTTTGTTTGAGGGTTTTTTGATCATTCTACGAGAGGTACACAAATGCTTTAGGAAATCTTACACGTGATTCTTTATTAGGTAACTGTTGATTCCAGTTCCAGCAGCAACATTGTGATGCTGGTGCTTAATCAGAAGATCAACGTGGTGGAAAGGAACAGTGCTGAAGTACAAAGGTATTTTTGAAGCCATGAAGCTTATTCTGGTATAATTTCTAATGATAAATTTACAGTCCCTTTGGGATAGGGGTCTGACATCCTACAGGGAGCTGATACAGCCAGTGCCCAGGAAAAGCCAGGCCTCCAATCTGATGTAGCTCAGAGTAATTTGAGGGAATTCACAGGAATCCACCAATTTTTGCCTCGTGAGTTTTTGGCCTGAAGCTGACAAATCCCAAAGAGGTCATTGGACTAGACAATTTCAAGAGGTCTCTTCCCATCTCAATGTTTGTGTCATTTTAAGCTGCCTAGGATAAAGGTTTTCATGGATAAAAGATAAAAATGTGGAGACACAGGACAGACACCACAAACCAAACCCACCATTGCTACAGGTGAAAATCCCCCCTCACGGCACAGCAGCAGAGCTTCTCCAGGACACCCCAGCCCTGCAGGAACAGGGGATTAGCCAGTGATGTGTGATGGCCACCCTACAATTAAAACCATAATTGGGCCTTTTTGGCATGTTAACAAAGATGGAAGATCTGTTGTTTGGCCATACATAAACACCTATTTACATTGGAAAGATGGAGTCCTGTGCTTATGAAGGGAAATCACTCCGAAGGTGGGGAAAATGAGTTTGTGATGTTGCTGCTATTATGGACCAGTTTCTTGCTGGTAAAAATTAAATGGAAAACTTTCTTGGAAGCAACTGGTGCTGATTGCTATCAGAATGATGGATTCACTGGGCCACTGGTCCAACCCAGCATGAAAATCTCTGGAAAAAGAGGGGAAAACAATGAGGATTATGAGACTAAATTTCTCTCCTCCCCACCTTTACTGTTTATAGTAATCTATAGATACTGTTTTCCTCTGCTACTCAATCACCCAACAATTTTGGCCAAATAGCTTAATGCCTTTGCTGATGATAATCCTGCAGTTTTACATGCTTAGGTTAAAATACTTGCCAAGGTATTTTTATTAGTATCAATTAATATCTGCCAAATGTTGTATTAAATAATACTTTATTTAAATTCCAGAGTAAAAGACTCTGACATTGCCCAGTTAATTAAGAATGTTTTCTTCATATGATGTCAGGGTCCTGGAAGACAAACTTGGATGGAATGTATACATTGTTGATATTTATTCCAAGGAGACTGAAAGAAAAGCAAGGAGCAGCACTGATGAAACCCAAGTAAAAATCATTGCTTTTGATGAGGCCCACCAGGAAGTCCCTGCAGAAGATGTGAAAAGGTCTGTATGGCACTGTCTGCCCTCTGGGTGGCAGGGCTTATGCAGACAGGGTTTGTTAGAATTCAGAAAGCTTTTTCAGTATTTACTGAAAGCTAATTCTCAGACTTTGCCAAAAACATGAATAAGGCTGCTTCATTGTGCAAAACAGATTTAAAAGTCAGTTTAAGAAAAAAAAGCTGAAGCAGAAAGAATATAATTAAAAAATAGATTGACTTCACAGTGGCAGAATACTGATTAATAGCTCACACTGTAGGTGTATTTTACATTTCTTTGGTAACCTGTCAGTGATGTGGGCCTAGTTCAACTGCCCAAGCTTTGCAGCATTTTAGGTCACGAGCACCAGGGCTGGTCTCTGGAAAACAGAGCATTTCCTGAATGAAAGATGTGACAAGTCTGAATCCTGGGAAATGGTCTTGGCAGACCAGGGAGGGATAGTCTGTATTTCCTTCACTACTCCCCCAGCCAAAGTGAAGGTCTGGTAAATCATGCACCTTTTACCCTTCTATCCTCAGAAAACTGAGGGAGCAGAAGGGCGGCATTGAGGAGGAACTGGAGAAGGTGTTTTCAGCATCTGTCAGTGCTGCCATCGGGGAGGCTCCTGGAGCCCCGGCATCCTCGGAGCTCGTGGCTGCCATCGTGCTCGGGGTCCTGCTCGCCGGCACCTTCATCGCCTTCCTGGCCTACGTCCTGCTGGATCTGAGAAGGAAAAGGTACAGAGGGTTTGCCCCAACAATGTCATTTAGATTTACAGCTGACTGGTTTAATTAAATGGCAACTCGAAAAATATTTGTCTGATAAATTACTGGCATTTGCAGGGAGCATTGCCCAAGATTTGCTACGCTGGACACACCACACACAGCTGGAAGTTGTTTCTTCTTGTGTTTGTCACACAGCAAAAGCAGAAATAAATACTTTTAAATCAGAGAAATGTGAATAGCAGAAATTTTAACTGGGAAGGGGGGCACATGAGTCTCTTCCAACCCCATAAATGATGAAATCAAGTGAGGTTTTGCAGCTTAACTTCAGCGGCAGCAGGGCCACATGGTAGAGGAAAACAAATAATTTCCAGAAGGGAAGCAAACATTTACACTGCTACCATTATGGAAAAATAGGAAATACTCCAGACTAGTCCCCAGAATAATACTGAAAATAAATGCTGTGTAAAATAATATGTATTAAATGTGTATTAAACTTATGACACAAAAAATTCATCTTCTGTTTCTAAAACAACTAGGAAGCCAATCTTCAAAAAGAATTAATTATTTTAATATATTATTATTATTTTAATGTATTTATTTTCAGGAAGTATGGGAAACAGGATTTGGTTAAGAAAGTCAAAATTATGGAGGGCATTGATAACCCATGGGCAGTTGACAAAAATGGAAGTCTGAAAATCTTAGAGAAACCAGAGCACATGAATAATGGGTAAGTAGACTGCTGCTATCACAAATTTATAGAAAATTGCATATAAAAAACGTGGTTCTAGTTTATGCTGCTACCGTAGGATTTTCCTTGGATCTCTCACTAGGCTATAGGTCCATTTTTAGGACCCTTAAAACGATAAATTAAAAATCTCTACACTTGAAGGAAGTTAATACCCTTTAATCTTCTATCAAAAGCAAATTCCTATTTACTCTTTAGCAAATTGTTAATCCTAATGCAGAGAAGAACCTTCAAGATACAAGAAGCTACTTAACATTCCCCTGGTTAAAATCCCAGTGATTCTGAGATCAGTGTACACACTGCTCTTGGTTGTAGAGAGGCTGAGATTTTGTCTCAGCTCAAGGTGCTGTGAATTCTCTTAACTCTCTCAGGAGAACTGAGATGATGACATTTGACAACCTGGAAGGCACCAGAGGAGATGATGCTGAAAAAGATGAAATTCAGGCCCTTGAAAAAGACAATTATCTGGACACAGTGCTGCTGGATTACAAGAGTGAGCAAAATGGAGCACCTGAAAAAGCTGCTGAAAGTAGAAATGTGGAGGCCCAGCCCACTGTAGGATTCACAACAAAACAGGTAATAAGCTTTTTGATTACAAAGCATGGAGTGAAAAGTATTTTATTGTTATTCATCAAATAACTGAAGGAATTATCAAAAACGTAAATCTGATGGAACTTCTGAAAAAAAAAAAAATCTTGTGAAGTAATCCCTGGAAGTGTTCAAGGCCGGGCTGGACAGGGCTTGGAGCAACCTGGTCTAGTGCAAGGTGTCCCTGCTCATGGCAGGGGGGTTGGAGCTGGACAATCTCTTAAGGTCCCTTCCAACCCCAAACCATTCTATGATTCTATAAAAAAATCATAGAGGAGGGGCTGTTTGTCCCTGCCTAGCAGAAGGAGCAGGACTTTGATCCAGAAGTGATGACTTTCTTCTATCTTTATGGAATGTGTACAGTAAAGGGCTCACAATTTTACGATTTCTACTGCTTGTAATTTGTCCACACTCAACCATTTGTAGCTTCCTGCCTCACCTGCAGGTGCTACGCTTTTTTGCAGGATTCCTTCGTGACAGACACATACCAGAAGCCAGCTCTTTCCTTAACACCTCATCCCACATTGCCTGCTCCTGAGAAAGAACTGAAAGGAGTAAAATTTTCAGAGGTGGCAGTGATTTTGGATGCAGAGCCTGGAGATGATGAATCTGGAGATGATGAGCCTGAAGATGATGATTCTGAAGATGACAAGTCTGGTGATGATGTATCTCTCTGATAAGAACACTCGATGAAGAAAATTTTTAGAAAAACCACAATGAGACTCATTGGAACAGCTCAGAATTAAATGAGCAATAAGAATATGGGAATGTTATCCAGGTTTTAATTCTGCTGCTGTTGTAACGATGGATGAGGACGAAAACAAGCAGTATGAGGGAAGGGCTGCAGTGCTGTACTGCAGGGTTGCTTCCCCAGCAGCAGCGCTGCCTCATAGTGTATTTAATTTCTTTTGGCACGTGTTAAACGGGCAAGACAATAAACCCGATTCCAGGGCCTTGCATTGTCATTGCTTCAGATGGAGTAATTTCGGGACATCAATTATTCTGTTCTTTTGCGCAGAAGTATCCGCCGCAGTGTTTGAAAACGAGAGTCTGTTTTCTAATTTTCCTGTTTTCCTTTTTTCAATTTTTTTCTCTTCTCTTTTCCAGTTAGGCGGTGCCTTCCCCCGGAGCCGGGAGCAGCCCCGGAGGAGCGGCTTTTCCTGGGCACAGGAGCGGAAGAGCGCCCGGTGAGACCCAGAACAGGGCTCGGGGCGCTGCGGCTCCGCTCCCTCCGCCCTCCGAGCCGGGAGGAAGGGCAGGGCAGAGCCTCTCCTTCCTCCTCCTCCTCCTCCTCCGGCGGGGCGGGGAAGTTTCTGGCACCTTCTGGCGGTGCCGGCGGAAGCGGCCGGGAGGGAGCGGGGGGAGGCGGCGGAGGCGGCGCCGCGGCGGGGCCGGGGCAGCGCCATGGCCAAGTGGGGACAGGGGGACCCGCGCTGGATCGTGGAGGAGCGCGCGGACGCCACCAACGTGAACAACTGGCACTGGTGAGGGCCGGGATGCGGCGGGAACGGGCGCGGGATGCGGGGAAGGGGCGGGGGCAGCGGGGCGGCCGGCGCTGACCCTGCCGCTCCCGGGGCAGGACGGAGCGGGACGCGACCAGCTGGTCCAAGAGGAAGCTGAAGGAGGTGCTGGAGGGGCTGGTGGTGGAGGGCGAGGCCGGGCGCTGCGAGATCGGCGACCTCAAACACGTGGAGGGCGAAGCGTCCTGCAACAGCCGCAAAGGGAAGCTCATCTTCTTCTACGAGTGGAACCTGCGCCTCAGCTGGAAAGGTACGGGGGAAAGGGGGATGCGAGGGGCTCGGCTGGGACTGCCGGGCCGTGGCAGCGTGTCCGGGGGACCGGGCCCGGCGCGGCCCCGCCGGGGGGGTGGCATTGGCACGGGTGCCGTGGGGTCTGTGCTGGTCCCTGCTGCCATCGGGAGCCATCCCTGTGCAGAGGAACCTGTGCCCTCCGGGCTGGGAAAACGCCAGTGTCTCGGTGAACTGCAGTGACTCAGAGTCGTGGGGAGATTGCGGGAGCCACGTGGGCCTGGACTGGATAAATGCGTATTCTTAAATAACCTTGAAACCCGAGCTTGGCTTTTTCCCCTTCAGCCAGGCTTTTTTCACCACATATTCCTTAGCACTGCGTGCCCGTGTATCAGCGCGGGGTTACTCACTTGGCTGTGCAAGGAGTAAATGCCTGCAGTGTGGCGGGGTTGACAGCGGAGTGCCGGGGCTGGTTTAGTTCCACTGTGCCCAAATTTACAGCTGTGTGCTCCTTGCCTGTGGAGAGCAGGAACACCTAGGAAACGTCAGATAACAGCTGTTTCTGAAAACTAACTGTAACTTACATTGAAGATTAGGAATTACATGAGGATAAAACTCTTTAGTGGGAAACAGAAATAATTGTTGATTATTTGGGATACCGGGGGCTGTGCCCGTGCATTTTTTTTTTTTGGTGCCGTATCCGTTTGCAATCCCAGCTCTTGGAGTTGCCCTCTGCTGTGCTTGTCCTATGACAAGCTCTTTGTTTGCAGTTCGGCTTTTGGTGATACCAAGGAATTCTTTCCATTTATTAGATGCCTAAAACGTGACAGCAAGTTGTGGCCCTTGTCTTGCACTGGAGTAAGAATCAGGAGCAGCTGGTAGAATGTCTCTGGATATTGCAGTGCCAAGTGACAGGCTGTGCTTCCCCAAATACTTATTTCTTAGGTCTCGGGTGTGGAGGTTTGCCTGACTGGAATATTGCTGAGACCAGACCTGGAACTGAAGTCTGTTCTTACAATAAGAGGCGACTTTAAACGAAGTACCGTTGTTTGTTTCAGATAGTTTTAAATGTTCCAAGTGTGTTACAAACTAAGAACATACTTAGAGTTGTGATGTCAGTGTTAACAGAGAGCAAGGCAAATACTGTACTCTTGTGCAGTTGAAATCAGTATAGATAAAATAATTGTAATCAGATTTTTGACTTCAGTTCAGCTAAAATCACCTTAAGCTTTAAACACAGGTTAGTTTGGCTTTGTGTGGCTTATTTCAGTATAAGGTTAGAAGCAGGCAGACAGTATTTTGTTTGTACTGCTGTGTAAGTTCTTTCTAAACTGTTTCTCTGGAAGGTCTTTGTGCTGCTCAGTGTTTAGAGACAGCTCTGACTTGTGCTGGGTGCTTTGCTACACTGAGTGAATCGTGGCTTTGAGAGCTTAATTTTAAAGGAGTTGGCTACTACACAGGAAATTCTAAAAAAGCCCAGAGGCTGATGATTTTTTTTTTTTTTTGTGATAGCCATTGTGTTGTGTGTTTCGAGAGCTCTACATTAGAAGTGAGAGTTCAGACTGAACTGCTAAAAATTGTAATTCCTGTAATTAGTTCTACAAGTCTTCAAGGATAACTAGGACTTCAAGCTATGATTAAAATGTGGCTATGTAAGGACAAATGATAAAAATCCTGAGGTTTGCAGCCAGTTTGGAAAGTCCAGTGCTGGAAAAACATCGTGCTTAGGAATTTAGATAAGGGAGAAACAAGAAAGTGAGGAACTGAGGGTACTTAATGGCACCAGAACTGAGCAAAATGGCTGTTCTACCATTTGTTAGGGATGTAATGAGGATTTTAATGGCTTATTCTGCATTGTGATGGAAACTTTGTGAAAACATGTTTGTCCTTTTCGAGCAGGTATTTCAACAGTGTGTTATAGGTGGGTCTTTCTGAGATGTGTGCTTCACACTGGATTGGCAGGAAACCAAAAATAAATTATTCTCAGGTCTGTTACTGAGTTCCAGTGGAATTCCAACACATAATTTGATTGTTTGATGCAAAGGTAGTAAAGCTTTGTTTACATTACAGTGGTACTGGCAATGCAGAGCTGCACCTGTGTCACGTTGAAGCACCAGCTCTGTTTGTTCACTGGTTGGACTTTGCTGCCCAGCACAGGCACTGTCAGTGTTCCTTGTGAAACTCTATTTTAAGAGTTGTGAAAATTGCTAATAGGATTAGCTGAAGTCAGGTTTGTGTTTTGCTCCCCAAAACTCCTTCCTGCATGCCTGCACTTCTCTTCTGTGGAGAGCAGCCAAAAATAAGATTGGCTTTACTGTCTGCAAAGACCACGTTGTGTGGTTTTCCTGTACTGATCCTGGTACTTGGAAGGGAGCAGGGAAGAGCACACTGAGGAGGTGGCTGTGTGGGCCCAGGAGTGTTTCAAGGATGGCATTAACCAGTTCCCATGGTTTTACCGAGTGACAGGTTCTCCTGGGAGACTCCGAGGTCCAGTTCAGCTGTCCCTGTGTGGATGTGGTTGTGTAGTTGTGGAGTAACAGACTTTGCATGTTGTGCAATCCCTCATTGCCTCAGACCCGAGTGGGAAGGGATTTTTGCACTTGGTGTTAGCAACAGCCCTTCACCTTCTCCTTGCCAGGAAACACCTGGGCATTTGTTTGAGTCCCTCACTGGGATCTCGACCAGTTGGGTTCTGTCGGTGCCCCACGGATCACATGGGGGCTCAGGGAAGTAATTTAAATAATGAGAGTGATGTTAAGGAGCAGTGGGATCCAGGTAGCTCCTGTGAAAGTGGGCATCCTCAGAAATAATGCATCTGCCTTCGTGATAATTCCCCTTCTGCAGTTGTGCTCAGCCCTGGGCTGTTGGAACTGAGAGTTTTGCTGGTGAAGCATCTTGTTGGATTTTTTGTGTTCTGCCACTGAGCTGACAGACCTGCATGTTTCTTTTGTTGCTTTCTGAAGAGACTTTATCGTGAGCGAATTAGTGAGTTAATTTAAATAACAAAACGCTTTTGCAAGGCAAAGGCGGAGAGTCTTCAGTGTAATGAAAAAAGCCTCAGCCCTTAAATTCAATTTTTGCAGTGGGGATCTGAGGCAGAGCAGCACAGGGACAGCTCAGTGGGGTGGGCCTTGGCCCCGAAGGATGCAGAAGTCTGGAGCATAATTGCTGTCCTTGCTGCATCTTTCTGCAGTGTACAGTGATTGTAAAGCAGTTAAAAGTAATACCAAGTGCTCTAAATGTGCATGTGGATTTCCTGTTTTAAAAAATGTCAATGGTGTATGTCTCCATTATACACATGTATGTTTCCTGGTAACATGCCTGCGGGGTGGGAGCTTTCACACAATTAAAGAGGCCGTGGTCGGCATTCCAGGGAGCTTCTGCATCCAGAGAGGACACATTCAGGGCAGAAGGAGATGATTTTCCCCTACCCACCCTCAGACGCACATTCAGTGTTGGTGACAAGCTGTAAAGGTGTCGGAGCAGGTGACAACTGCAGGGGGGAGCAGTGCAGGGAGCACGTGGGTCGTGTCCATCCCTTGGTGCACCTGGATAGGGAACCCAGCTCCCAGGAAAGGCTCAGGTTGCTGTTCAGTTCCTTTAAATAGGCCTTGAGGCAACACCTTTGTACAACTGAGTTCCAAGTGTAAAACTCTTGCTGGGGGGGAAATAGTTTTAAATGATGCATTTAAGAATTCGTTATGTTAATACAGGTACACTGAAAGAGTCTGGTGAGAAACATAAGGGATCTGTTGAAATTCCTAACCTGTCAGAAGAAAATGAGGTAGATGATACAGAGGTAGGTGTGCAACACTGGTATGGCTGTATAGGTCCACAATCCTTAAATAAAGCATTAATCAACATCTAGGCATCATATTTTGATATATCCCGTTATTAAATGGGATAATTACATGTGCACAGTTTATTTCATGCTTTTGTTTATTATACTTGGAATAATGCCTTGTTCTGTTCTCAAATTTACCAGTGAGGATTGTGCACAGTTTGCTTTGCTAATTATTGTGATGATATTTTAACTACAAATTTGAGAAGAACTCTGCTTGTAGTCTTAAAAAAAACCCCAAACCAACACAGCAAACCACTCGCAGCCCTAAGACCTTAAGGAGTCCCTGTGTTGGTTGGGTAGTGGTTGATACTGGGCTTCCACACACCCTTCAGCCTCTGCTGAGAAGCAGCTCTTGGCTATACTTGATGAACTGCAGGTACTACATTTATTTATGTCTTTAGAGGACTTATTTTTAGCAAAGGCTGGCTAACCCAAGATCATGAATTGGAAATTGCAGCTGTCCTCTGAGCATAGTAAACAAAGCCCAAATGCTTTCCTTTGTTGCCAGAACCCAAAAGGCTCATGACTGGGGTCTCTTAGATGCTGTAATTTATCTGTTTCTAGATAAATGTTAGCAAGAAGAAGGGGGAAGGTGATGTTCTGAAGGACCTGATGAGAACTGAAGGAACCACCAAAGTCAGAGAGGCCCTGAGGGACTACCTGAAAGCACTTAAAACAGGTAAATTAAACCAGGTGAATAAATCAGCTCCTTGGGAGTGTTCCTGTGCAGGTGCCTCTCCTGAACAGCTTGGTCAGATACTGACACATCTCTGGGTTTGGTCTGGTTTTATTTTTAAGTGTCACCAGCTGAGATGAAATAAGAGAGTCCTGACACTCAGGATCTTTGTTGCTCTCAAATGTGGCTGTGTCCAGAAGGTTCTGCAGTGGCTGAGGCTGTGCTGGGTCACACAGGCCCTGCCAGGGCTCAGCTTGGCCTTACTAGGATTGGCCACTATTAGGATTTATTTTGTTACCTAATTTTAAAAAACTGCCTTCCTTGCCTGAACTGCTGCCTTCTTTTTGTGTCCGTTTTAGTTATTAATTAAATTAGTTATTTCCTAGAATTTATGAAATGCTGTCTTTATTTCTGTCTTTCACTCTACAGATATATTCTGTGCTCATCCTTAAGCTTGCCATAGTCGTTTGAGAATCTAAGGTTTTATTATCCCAAACTATTACTAAATTTATAAATTTTCACTTGTTCTTCTAAACCAAAGGTGAACTAAATTTAAATTTCCCTTTCTGTTTTTTGAACTGTGTTATTTTTGTGAATTACAGCTAGCAAAGTGTGCTCAGAAAATTCCCAAACATAATTCTTATTTTCTAGGCAGATGTTTGCTCTCAACTGATTTTAATCCTTGTTGCTTTCATTCCTGTGAAACTGTCCCTTTAAAATGAGAAAGGAGGTGTGTGTATATGTATAAAATTTGGACTTGATGCATTTGCAACTTGTTGTAATCAAATTGTTATCAGGTGCATCTCTGTAATTGTGAACTACTTTGTTAAATTATTACCTCTTTTTTTTTGTCAAATGCTGTGTAATTTTCCCAAGTTGGATCCAGCAACTTTTGGCTTAAGAAATTACTGTATGATTTTTAGGGCATCCAAACTTATTTACTGGAAACTCAAAGGGAGCAGCCTCTGACAGGGATGGCTCACTCTCTGTATTTAGTTTCCTTCCAGTTCTCTGCCAAACTTAGAAGAATTTCTTTGGGTATTACTGCTCTTTGATCTGGACATCTGCTGTGCTGCCAGAAGTCTGTGCAGATATTACTGATTTGGGGTCAGGTAACTTGGAAAAGCCTTTTCAAGGGAAATTGCTCTTAGGTTTGCTCCTGATGGAAACATAAAGGGAAACTGGAGTTTTATTCAATGCTCCTGCAGTTTTACCCATTCCCCAGGGTTTTGGTGATCTTCACCGTGTATCTGAATGTCAGGGGGGTTGAACAGCTCCATTTCACACTGAAAAGTGCTTTTCTTCATTGCAGAGTTCACCTTGGGAATGATTCTGCCAACAAAAGCTCCTGTTGGTCAGGAACTGGCCACAGAGCGAAAACCAAGTGGGAGCACGATGCAGGTATGAGACTTCAGGTTTCTTCACTGAATTTAGAGACTCCTGATTAATAATACTGCTGGGTAAATACAGAAATCCACTGTATAATTACCACGTATTCACACTCTGTGTTTGAGAATGTGCAGGTGACAACAGTCCTGCCCTGCCAGAACATTTTAAGTGTTAAGATACCACCCTCATTCCTGTGAATGTTTTTTTGCTCTGCAGGACTCTGTTACACCACAGTCTCTGGATATGGTTGGAGTAAAAATTCCAACAGTGAGGATACATATGAGGGAAGTCTTCAACTCTCCAGCTGATGGACTTTACAGCATCTTCACAAAGAAGGAAGTAAGTGATACTTTCAGGAGGCATTTTAACTGAATGTGGATGTTGATGCAGCGGAAGAGTTGTGTAAGTAATAAACATGTCCCAAGTACAGATTCCATTTGATGAGGGTTTATTAGGTTACCTTAGACCTGGTTTTGCCAGTTGTTACCTTAACAAAGCCAAGTACTCAAAGTAAAGCTGCATCTTTATGTGGTTTGGGTGCAGCTTCCTTGTGCTGTCCTTACGAAAAGCTTTGCTGTTTGATGTAGGTGTTGCTCAGGAGCCTGAAGGGCTCAGTACTGGCACTGCTGTTACCCACAGCTTGTTAATTAGATTAATTACTGGCAGTGATGATACTGTTGCTTATAGGGTATGAAATACACAATCACTGATTTTGGGTTTGTGTCCTTCAAAAGAGCCTGGGCTGGTGTTGGAGAACTTTAAATTACAACCCCAGGGCTACCTGTGGGAAACAGAAATGGCTCTTGGCAACTCTTCTGCACCTTCCTAAAGCTGCTGCTCCGTTTCCCTCCTGTCCCAGTCTGGGACCAGCCAGTTGTCTGTGCCTGTGTATGTGCTGAGGCCGGAGTCTGTGCTGGCCTGTATTTACCAGTGCAAGTTTCTCAGCATCTGCAGTCTCGTTGTGGCACCTCACTGGCCCCTGCCACCCCCCCAGCAATGCTGTGTAAAATGAAAAGTCTGATGAGTGTTTCCAGGTGTATCAGAGTTAATTCCTCCAGCACCCCTCCCTTGGCTCCCAGCATGGTGCATTTTGTGCTCTGTTCTTTTTTTGCTAGCTGGTACAGAAGTTCTCCAAGTGCCCAGCTGTGATTGAAGCAGAGAAAGGAGGCAAACTTCAGATGTTTGAGGGCTGTGTCAGCGGTGAATACACAGAACTGGTAAAAAGCTCCTACTCTGCTTTAAAAAGGGGGAGGGGGTGGTGGCTTCGTCGCTGAGCTAAAAAGCAGTGTAAATTTGTGAATTTCAGCTTCTCTAGTGCATGTTTCAGTTCCTCTCCTTCAAAGCCAAACAGTTGCTCTTTTGTTGTGTGGTTTTTCTGTCCCCTCAACAGAGCAGGGGCTGACCACACCTAAGGACCTGCATGGGGAGGAGAAAACCCAGCACCATCCTTTGTAACTAAGAGGAGGGAGAAAGCAGGTTTAAGGTTTATCTCCCAAATCTGTATCCCTTTTTAACTGAGAACTGGGAAATGAGTTCTGTTCTGTTCAGGGCAAATTTTACCCTGTCCCAACTGAATGCTGGTGCAAATAGAAGGGAAAACCTGATAAGTAGAGCTCAGCTGCATTTTTTTAAATGTCCTAAAAAACCATTTTCATCTGCAGGAGTGCCTGACTTGTGCATTGGGCCAGGCTGGGTTGTGTAACACAATCGCTCCATCACACTTCAGAATTTCAGTGGGGAAAACTTGGCTTGGCCTTGTTTCAAAGTCTGCAAGAAAATCAGTGTTTTATGTGCAGTAACCAATGAGTCCTGATCTTTTCCCACAGCAAAAACAGAACAGTGGACTGCAGCACACTGAGACCTCCATGAAGAGAGTTTATTTCAAAAACAGACCCCAACCTTGGTCTTGTTTACATGCATGTGTCCAATATTCCATAAGATAATGCTCCTCCCCCTGTATTTCAGGGAGAACTGTGAATTCTCTCCTGTGCTAATGAGGAGAACCTTCTTATCTTCCCACAGGTCCCAAGCCAAAGAATCGTCCTGAAGTGGCGGTGTAGGAGCTGGCCTGATGGTGAGTTTTCCCAAGGATCTCCCACTGGAGGGCTCCTTTGCAGGGAGAAGGACCAAAGCTGGCAGGGAACAGCCTTAGCTGGACACTTCCCTTGGTCTGTGTCCTTCAGAGAACAGCTCAGCCCAGAGAGCTGTGAAAAGAGGCTGTGCTCAGACAGGCAGAGCAGAGAGGGAATCAGCAACAACAAACAAGAGTCATCCTTTAAAAAGCACTTCACTGAAGGGTCCTGTTTTCTTCCCTCAGAACATTATGCAACAGTGGCCTTGAACTTCCAGGACCTGGCGGCTCAGTCGGAACTGGAGCTGGAATGCAAAGGGGTTCCCGTCTCCCATGAAGAGAGTACAAGACAATGCTGGAAGAAGCAATATTTTGAAGAAATACATACTTTACTGCAGCAGTCTAAAGACAACATGGAATGATAACGGCACTGTAGTTTTGTTAGGGCATTACTTTTTATACTTTGTTAACATTTGGTTTTCTAAAAAAAAATATTTATTTGTGGGAAGAATAAAGACCCACTTCTATGAGACTGTACATAGTTTAAGCACTATTTATGGGTTTTTAGGGAATGAGAGGCAAGTCAGACTGTGTATATAAACAGCTTTACTTGGGGACAGTGATCCCCAAGTTCTGCTTGCCTGCAACTTCAGAGAGTGACAATGATTCAGCTGCAGTGAGTCCTTCCCTCAGAGGTAGGTGAGCTACACCAATCAATAGGAAGCATTTCCAGTTCCTTAATATTCAGTGTATCAAGTGGCAAAATTAAATCCCTATAGGAGATGGCATTCCCAGCAGAGGTGAGCTGAAAGGGATTACAAAACTGCTGATCCATTTCAAGAAATGGGGGGTATCATTTACAGCCTCGTGTTAGATGCTTTTAACTGCAGTCTCTTTTCAGGTGCAGTTTTAGGAAAGATAATTAACAATATCATGTAATTATTAGGTCTGCATGCACTGTACTCCCTTACTTGACCTCAGTGTGACATTAATTTAGGAAGAAACAAACAGTAATAGTGCTTTCTTTCTGCAGCTCTGTAAAACCTTCCACTGAAATGATTTACAGCCCTCTGCAATGCTGTACCTCAAAGAGAACAACTGTTAAGAGAATTTTGAAGGGAACAAATTGTAATTCCTAATTAAACCATGTTGAGGTGAGCAAGGATAACTTAGTTCTCAAATGCTTCATAAATAAAGTGTACAAATGAAATACACAATCTGAAACAAACTGGCCACAACAAGGCAGGCTGCCTTTGGAAAAACATGCTTGGCTCAATAAAAATGTGACTTTACATCAAGATGCTTTTCTCCATACACTGATACTGCCACACTAAATAAGTTTCTTAGAAGTTAAGTCCTATATATTTTATTTTTACAGAATGCCAACCCTTGGCAACCTTACCACCAAAAAGCTTCCATCATCCAGAGGAGACAGAGGTGCTGCTCCTTGCTACAGGCCAGGGGCTCCTGAGAAGTTTGCAGTCAGTTATTAACAACCCGTGTGAACTGAGGTGAGGTTTGTGGTCATAACCAGAACAAAGCCCCACAGGGACAGGAGAGGCCCAGAGCAGGTACTGGGTGTTGCACTGCTGCAGCTTTAGGTGTCCAGGTGGTGGGCGGGGAACAATCTCTTCAGTAATGTTGTATTTTAGGATCTGTTTCTGAAGGCTCAGAATTCAGTTACCTTCCCCGCCCCAATATTCAAGGAAGAAAAGGCTGATGTTTTGAATACAAAAATGATTTAGGGTAGTGGTTGACAAACCTTAATTTCCCTTTAAGACAGTTCAGGCTTCAGCAGGTTTGTGGGTAGATGGTTGAAGAGATTTTGCAACAATTTAATACTTGAGAGTAGGTTGTTCCATGCAATTCCAAGTTTCTACAAACAGTGAAATTGCAGCCCCAGTACTCTGGGAATTGTGCCTCACCCATTTTCCCCTCATGACTGAAATCTCCTTCCATCTCTGGGTCACAAGCAGGTTTGCTCCTCTGAATTTTCCTGTCTTCCTGCCCTCAATGGAATGGAGCAATTGCCAATCACTGGTATTAAAAAAGACAGGACTTACTTGTGCTTCCAGCGTTGCAGTCCCTGCTCCAGGTGTGGGGCTGCCAAAACCCCCGGAAAATGAGGAAGAACAGCCCCATGCCCCTCCAAGATTGGTGCCAACATTTGTCCCTAGACTTTCCAATAAAAAGTAAAAAATGTTAGATGGTTAATTAGCTGAGAAAGGAAAAGGGGAAAACAATTCAATGGGAAAAACATGATAGCCAAAATTCTTTACAGATCTCAGCCGTTTGAGTGCCAGAGGAGAGGCTGACCGTGCATGGAGAAGGTATTTAAAAGCTTAATTCTGAAGGGGTTAAATGGAAGGTGGAACTTCCAGGAGGAAATAAGTAATCATAAATGAGAAGTGGGATCAAGCCTGGAAGAAAAAGCTTTAAGAGACTGAGGAAGCCAGTGGAAGATTAAAGGGTTTAGGGTTGAAGGGTTTTCAAAGGCAGAGTAAGGGAATATTTTTGAAGGTGAAAAAATACAAACCAGAAAACTGATTTAAAGTGAGAGAAGGGGAATAGAATGAAAGACTGACTCACAGAGCACAGAAAGTGAGGAAGACAGAAGGCAAACACCTGGAAACAGGCTCTGGAAAAGCAAGACGCATTTGTGCAGGTGCTGCTTGATTATGTTCAAAAAACTCTACCGTGAAAAAAAATCTCTGTAAAAATTGCAGGAATACTCGAGGGAAATTAGGAGGCAGGGTAAGGGAAGGGCAGTAGGAGTAATCATATTTCTGGTAATCCTGGCATGATCAGTGGTGCAGTATTTGTGTATCCTTGATGAAATAATTATCAAATACTGTTAATAGTTGGTCTGCTTGAAAATGAGCCAAAAAAAAAAACCACCCCAAAGGCCAGAATGCCACAACTCCGGGGTGATCCCATCCTGCAGGGGCTGCTAAAGCCAGCAAAGGGCACCAGCTCAGACAACGTCCCAACAATCAGCTGCACAGTTCTAAAAAGGGTAATTAATTAACAAAACTACTCACCCAAAGGGTTCCAACAGCTGCTGCATTTGAGGTTTTCCTTGACAGATGAATTCTGATCGTAGAAGTTTTGACTAGAAGCTGTTGATGATTTCTCTGGAGTTATAATCTGGGGAAAGCTAATCAGAAAAGGTAATAAAATTATTCCCAAAGAGAACAAAACCATAATGATTTCATGTGTGAATAATGAGACAACCTTAAGCACTTACCCATGTCAGCACTGTCGGTAAATTCAGGATAAAAATGCTAAATAAACAGGAATATAAATTGTAAACTTGAAACACGAATTAATTACAGAAGTTTAAAACCAATGAGCGTAAATTCAAAGGCAGCAAGAGCATCACAGACTCGAGGAGAAGCAAGTGATGCAAACTGCAGTGAATGGTAGATGGAATGAACTTTGAAGAAAAAAAGACCGAGGTAGATGACGACAAGAGAAAAACAAATGAGCTGAGCAACGGGAAAATGAAGCTGAAAATGGAGTTTAATCAGATATTAAAACCAGTAGCATTGACAGTCCAAAAAGTCACATAGGAAACTGGTATTACTCAGAAATAACAGGAGGAAATATGATGGGAGAGATGGTAAAGTCATTCCAGGGGTGCAGAAGCTGTCAAAAAGTGAGGGAGCAGAGCCAGATAGTGCAGAGGAAAAAAAGAAAGGAAGTCTGCAACTGGTGCAGGAGAAAAGTGACATAAGAGATGTTAAAATAAGGGAAAAGAGATGCCAAGTTGCACTGGCTTTTGACAGCACGTCATGTTCCAACACCAACCACCAGTCCCTGTCCACTGTGTGGCTGGACATTCATGCACAATAAACAAGCACCAAAATTTACATCAAATCTGAATCTCTGACCATCATTTCTCTCTGCTGCTGTTTCACTTACGAAGTTCTTAGCTGAGAAATCCAAAGACTGAAGCAACATATTATAAACAAATGAAAAGTCATCACAATCAGTTTAATGAAGTGCACAGAATAGCAATTGATCATGTCAATAAAAATAAAACAATTAATTTTACATCAAGTGTGCTTTATTTCCTCCACAGGTATTCTGTTAAATAAAGCACCATATATATACTGCCAGGCCACAGCTAAAGAGGATTCTTTACAGAATCAAATTTCTTGTGGTTGTTTAGTATACAAGTAAACTTAATTTTGATAATAAGAACCACAGCGATCTGAGGCAATCTGCCTCGATTATAAGGTACAAAACTGGCACAGAGGACACCATATTATACACAGTAAAAATGCCATAAGTTTAAATTACATCATACAGGGCCAGGAGGCCCTGTCTCCCAGACAGCCATATTAAATGAAAGCCACTACAGTGAACTCTTAATTACATAAAACATAGCCATTATCTGATTGCCCTTTAAGAAAGTGTACGGTAGATGCAAAATAAAATTTAAAAAAAATAATCTTGAGTTCTGCCTGACCAAGAATTAAGCATATAAATCTATCTTGCCATTCAAGCAGAGAGCACTGGACAAACTGAAGCACAAAACAGAAATAAGCAAAACTTATACAAACAGCATTTTTGGGGGGAAGAAGGATTAAAAAAAAAAAAAAAAAAAAAAAAGACTTAAAAGCAGACATGCTCCATCTAATGTCAAGAAGCAGCTTGGTTTCCTTTCCCGGATATCCGTGTGACCACGTGAATCGTAGACTCAATGGTCCTGCACAGGATGTCTAAAATGTCATGCTGCTGCATGTGACTAAAAAGTCCTCTGGAATGGCCACAACTGATTGATAAATTAGTTTCGGGGTCCTGGGATGGTAAGGCTTGGCCATCACAGCTCCGCAAGTCTGCGAGGTCGGATAAAACCGCTGAAATCGACGTGGAAGGAAACTCCGAGTCCTCCTCGGCTCCCATGGAATCCTTGGAAGTCTGCAGGTCTTTGAACTCTTTGCATTCTTCGAATTTCCCGTTCCCCGGCTGCTCCTCCGTGTGCTGCGAGCGCGTGGCCAACATTATGTCTTCGGAAAACGAAGAGGGCACTTCCATCCTGTACTCCTTGACAGAACTGTTCTCGGGGGAGGGCAGGTCCTGCTCCGTGCCCGGGTCGATGATGGAGGAGTCCCTTGTCTCGTTGTCCGAGGTGCTGGTGGGGGTCAGCGCCTCGCGGGGCTCGGCTTTGATGTCGCCGATGTCCACGGTGTGCTCCTCGTCACTGCTCACCCGCCGCCTCTTCACCGGAGTGGCTCCTTCATCGTCTGCAGGGACAGGGCAACTGGCTCAGGGAACAGGCACTGCTCATATTCCCACCCTTCTCCATATTAAACACAGCCCTTCAATAAATACTTATTTCCTTGCAGAGAATTTATGCCATGCATGAATTTTAGCTCCATAATAAAGTGGTATTTTTGTGTACTGTTGGGAATTGGAGCCAAGGAATGGCCCACCCTGCAGGGATAAAATATTACATTAATTTGATACAAGTTTGTAAAAGGTTCATTAGAGTGATACCAAACCTTTAGTTTTTCTTTCTTTGGCTTCTTGCTCTTGTAGTGAGTTCCTCTGTTGTTGACAAGCTCTACATTTGTTTAAAAGCTCTTGTAAAGTTGGAATCAGGGCCGAGTTGAGCTGTTTGGGAGTGTGCACCGAAAGCAGCAAGGCAAGTGCTCGGAGGTCCTGGAAACAGAGAAACAAACTTCAGCCTTATTTCGAACTGGTGTTTGGTGAATCCTGCACACAGAGATTGTGCAATGAGGAGGTGCTGCTCATGTTCTGAGCAGCCTGAAGATCCCATCCTAGAGCTGCTCACAGCACTGAAATTCCCCACTCGCTATCTGCTGACCTTGCACAGCTCTGTCCTGGGGGTGACAATACCGTGCTGAGACACGAAACCTTGCTGGGTTACAACACTCCTACCATTAATGCTCCTGCACTTGCAGTACTGTGCTCCCCACAGTCAGGTTAATATTGCCAGCTTCCCATGCCCTCCCCAGGAGCCCAGCGGAGGCACAGAGTGCCTGACACCTGGCACAGGGCACTGAATAGTTTCTGTAGGAAATGAGCTGCCTCCTGAACGCTGCTTGTGTCTGTTAGTAAAGACTCACCCCATTTAACGTAGAGCTTGCTTTGGAAATTTCGACTCTCTGGTTGCTGAAGTCAGATTCTAGGCTTTGATACTGATTTATTAGATTTGTAATTAGAGTGTTGATTAAGTTGGCACAGTTTGCTTCAGAAAATACCTGCCCTTGCACCTGTGGAAACAAAGTATTTTTTTAAAAGCCACAAAAATTTGGGACTGTGAAAACAGCATCCCAAAATGAAGCAGCATCAGTGCGTGCATTCCTTGGAACAATAATTACTGCTAAAAGACCACGTACCTTGAGAAGAAAGTGGGTCAGAAAGGTGTAGACGATGTTGTTGTTAAGAAAGGTCCTTTCATCCATCAGAATACATTTGATATATTCTGCAAAAACTGGATCTTCACAGAGGAGCTTCACACAGTTCTTGGACATCGCAGACTGGCAAGGAGAGAGCAGATGGCAGAGTCAGCACTGCACGTGCAGGCCAGGCCCACCGAGGAATAGTTCAGGTCTATCGGGTGCCAGTAAAAGTGTACACATCAATTACTGCCAATACTTGTTTCCCATTTTCCTGTGATGGAGCTCCTTCCCCAGGAAGGCCAGCAGTGTTTATCCCCACCAGTGTGTATGGGAAGGGACAGAGCCTCCTGATCTGTGAGCCAACCACAGGGTCCTCTGCAATGATAGCCAGACTCTGGTATCTCCTAACTTTTCCTTCATCATCCCAGTGTTTGGGCTACATAAAAAGCTGGAATTTCAGAGGCAGGATGAAGTGCTTTCTGCACACCCACCATCCTACCAGTGTTACTGGGGGCAGTTGCTGTGTTCAGCTTCTGCAGGATGTACAGGGAGCAAATATAATGTACCAGATTCTTATATTTGAAATATAAAAGGTTTTCTCAGACAGCAGCAACACAGGCAGAGGTATTTTATTAAACACCACCCAGCAGTTACAATTGGGGGGGATCTTTGTTCCACATTCAGTGTGTTTTGCCTGTGTTTCCATACTGTTGGTTCTCAAGCTGACTCTTACCTGAGTCTGGCAAAGCTCAGTCCAGAGTTTGGGGAAGAGCGCAAGGTGAAGTGGCAAACCTTCATAAGCAACCAGGACACCTGCAATGGCACGAGGGAGGAAGTCAGAGTGGGAGACAGGGAAATTCCTCAGAAAAGCAGTGCCAAGGTGCATTTCATAGGATCACCTTCCAAGCATTTCCTATGATCAGAAAGCTGTAGTGTCTGTCAGGTTTTTACAGTCCATTTAATAAATACATTGGAAAAGGGAAAAGTGTGACAAAAAACAAGCAGATGGGTGATTTAGGGGATAAAAGGACATTCTGTCATTGCTCTTTGGACAAGATTACTGGTGTGACACTGAGGTCTGTGCACACTGAGGAACTCGCCCTCGGGTTTGTGTGGGAACACAAAAATGTAAATATTGTCAATTAATTGCTACTGCTGAGATGCTGAGGATCCAGGATCTGATCCGAAGCCGTTTTAACTGCCAACCTCCCAAAAATTGCCTCAGTGAGTCCTGTATTAAACCCTAAATGTACAGTAAGACTGAATTCTCAGTGGTTACCTCAGCTCCGTTCTGGACAGGCCCGAAACATGCCAGTCATGTGGGCAAGGCTGCACTGTCTTATACACAGATAACAGTTTTGTGGATAAAAATAATATCCAAACACAACAAGCTTCACAAGCTCTGCTTTTTCTTAAAAACTCTGAGTATAACACTTAGTGGAGAAGTACTCGAAGTTATGACAGAAGAAGAATCCTTTGGCTGTTTCACCTTGGTACTTACTCATTTTAACTAAAGTTTCAGTAAACTTTTCACAGTTGATTGCAACTCGACACAGGAGGTGGATGAACTGGTGGTAGGAGAAGAAATAGTCCAGCAGCATCCGGTCGTAAACATCGTCTTTGCCCTGAAGATTTAAGAGAGCCTCATTTAACCTACAAAGCCACAGGACAGCTCCCAGATTCCCTGAGCATCTCCCTTCCTGTCACTTGCCCTGCAATGTTTCATCCTGGACTACAGGAAAACAGTGGGAATCTCCAGGTGCCTCCTCACCCAGCCCTTGGCAAGCACCAGGGTGTGATAGCAGGATGGATGGCAAAAATGCAATTCCCTGTCAGTAAAATCTTCTACTGGAGAGTTCTGAGCCAGCACCGAGAAGGTGCAAAGCTGTGCAAATACCACGGCTTGAAGAGGACAGGGGAAGAATGCAGTAACTTTCTATCACATATAGACACCTAAAAATATACACACTACTGCTTTTTGAATCATAACTTGCCAGTTGTGATCGGTAGAAATCAGAATAATCTCAAGACTGAGCTTCAGAGCAGAATTTTCAGGAATGTCTCAAACCCAATGATGCATATATGTCAATATTTTAGTATTTTGGACGTGTATAAGCTTAAAATGGCATCAGAGAGCCAAGAGGAAACCTCTAAAACTCAAGCAAACAAATGCAACCTTATACAAAGCAACTGAATGAAAAACAAGCATGCAAAACCACAGGGCAATGTGACTGTGGATGTGATTCTAGAGGTTTAAAAACATTCTGCTTCCCAATGTATCAGGAATTCCGATATAAAGGGTGAAATACTGTGTCATGTAATATGACAACTTTTTAAGTCCAAATATTTACATTATGTAGTGTCACTTCTGGATGCATGATGGGGAAACCCACTAGAGACAGTTTCTGGCTCTCTAACATCTTTTCAAACACTTGGATTACACAGTCAATTTGATGGTGCACAAATAGACACAGCATCATTCTGAAAGCTTTAGAAAAGAAGGGTTACTTACCCTACAGTAACCGTGCTTCTTCGAAATGTGTTGCCCACACAGATTCCCATCTACGTGCACATAGGCCCCATGTGCAGGAGATTGGATTCTTTCTGAATAGCTGTGTCCACTGGGGCTGTGCCTGCACCCAGTGTGTCCTTGCGACCACTGTACCTGAGGGCACAAGGGGTATGGCGGCTTCAACCACCACTCAATTCCTTCACCCGTAAGAATCCCCTAGGACAGGACTCGGAATTAGCACAGCAGGAGGAGCACAGAATCTGTGTGGACAAAGCATCTTGAAGAACCACAGTTACCGGACAGCAAGTAACCAGTTCTCCTGCTTCAAATGATTGTCCATACATATTCCTGTTCGGGTGGGATTCACCTGACCTGACTTTAGCTATCTAAAATCTAGCCACTGATGTTCCCTGCACTCCGTGGCGAGGGAGTTGCCTCATCCACACTCATGTGCCTGGGACAGGAAGGAGGGGAACTCTTTCTCTCCTTCCCAGGGTAACTATTTATGGACATGAGCCCCAGGACGAGCTGGATGCTGACCTTTTAGATAGGCAAAGTGATGTGAGCTGAATCCCACCATTGCTGCAGCTGTAACAACGGGACGTGGCAAGTCACTATGGAGTAGCCCCACCAAAGCTGGCATCCCATCAGGAAGCTCACAGAAGGGAAAATGGGAAGTGAAAAGACTTAAAAAGCCCTGTATGACATTTCAGGCACTGGATTTTACCCAAACAAATAGGAGATTACGCCTCAGTCCCAGCTGAATGGACTCTAGGGGAACCTGCGGGGTCTACTTGGCTGTCTGGCAATAAACCTTAACATAGTGTGAAACCCATCTGGCCAGTCCCTGGGTGGTGCCTCAATTTCCTTTATAAATGCCACAGACAGACTGGGAAATTACCAAAATGTGTGCTGTGGGTTTTTTTTCCTACCACAAGGCCCAAACCCTTATGGTGTCTGCAATATGAAGCTGCGTATCACCAAGGGCAGGGAAATGGTGCTTCTGGAGTGCACATCTAGAATGGAGTATATGAGGACAACACATCTTGAAGAAGAATTATGCTTTGCTTACAAAGAAAAGGTAAATGCATTGAGCTACTGGATTCTTCGAATACTTTTATAAAAATGGGAAAACAGTAGAGAAACAATTCTTTACAGGACCACTTGTTTACATACCTTGCTGGCTTCCACCATGGTGGGCAAGAGGCACATGTTGAGCTCGGGACGCGGAGGACGAATATTGCTTTTCCCCCCTATTAATTTCAAATTTTCACGACATGGAAAATAAGGTCCAAGAGACACTGTAGTGTAAGTTTGGATAAAATAGGGATATATTAAAAAGGTCAATATTTGACATCAGCAAGGAACACGATAGAGTAATAACAGTGTAAGAGAACTTCAAAATACAATCACTGAAATACCTACTTGGGATATTACTGTGGTGGTATGTACAATGATTGTGCTGTAGAAATGGAACCAGAGTATGTAGGAAATCATGAGGACTTAAAAGTACAAGCTCCTTGAGGACATCTACAAACAAAAAGTTGTTTTTGCTATTACAAATTGTTATTTCTTAACAGCAAACAGTTCAACTTAAGGCTCATGCATTTGCAAACTCTCTCTCGTATCCCTTTTGCCGCAGCTCTGCCGTGAGCAACACCTGAGTGACACCCCTGACTCCATCCCGATTCCCTTCACCTCTGCCACTGGGAGAGACCCTGCTCAGTGGTGCAGCACCCACCAGGGAGGGGCCAGCTTGCAGAATGAGAACCTCAGTAAAATTACCCTCTTAGCTTCTTTAACAGAGCAGGTCTGACGCCTGGAAAATGGCAACCAGCAGCAGTCAGGAGGACAACGAGAAAATACTCAAAATAGGGGGAAATGCATACAAGTCACACAAAAAAAGGTACTTTGGACACAGTGTTAGGCCTTTATCAGCAATCCATTAAATAAATAAAAAAGCCTAAATTAGAAAAAACCTGGACCTTTCTGAAATAGCTCCACTAATCCAAGAGAGACATTTGTATATAATATCTGTGTCTACACTTTAAAAAGCAAATCCATTCCTTTCTACAAGCTATTTAAGCTTTACTTCCACTATTACACTTCACACTACTGGATCATAAAAAAAAACAGGAAAAGCTGTTTCTCAGAGTAACCTGGTCTCCAGGGGAGCTTTAGTTCATGTTCGAACTTCAATGTCAGATTTGGGATTTGATTCTAAACTCTCTGACACCTGAACTGAGGAATTACTCCTCAGCCATGCCCCTTATCAGGTGGCAAGTGGGTGTCACAAAGTGACTTTTTGTGCCCCCAGTCTGCGTGCCTTAACTGAGTACAGGAATATTCAGTGAAACCTGCCAAACCCAGAACTCCTTGGAGTAAGAACACCAGTACTGATGTACGACAGTATCACACAAACAATCCCGACCTCCAGAGTTCCTAGCAGAGCACGTGCACTTGCACAAGTGGCATTTCCATCTCACAGCAGGTCCCTGTGCAGGACAGGTCTTGCATGGCCAGGACTTACCAATGCAGGCGTTTCTAAGCTCAGGAGGACTGTAGGAATTGAGCAGAGTTAAGAGCTTATGGGCAAATTCAATCCGCTCCTGCCACTGAATGAGAGCTTGCTTCACATCTGCAAATGCAAACATCCCAGGAGGCTGCTTAGCTCATGGCTCAAAAGCTCGTTAAATAAAGCACAGAATTTTACTGCTGAGGAATCTCTTTTTCCTCTACCGTGATCTTAATCCATCTAAAGAATCTGTTAAATCTCACTGGTCTACTGCTATTAAATTTATGAAATCTAGTTTCATATTAAGTCAATAAGTAATTTAATAACTAACAATTTAACAACCATTAACAGCTACATATCCTACTGTACAGCAAGTTTTTAAACACAGCCATTAACCAAGACAAAAAAACTAGGGGTTTGGGTGAGGAAAATTAATTTAGAGATAAGAGGCATAAACCTTTCAAGAGTTATAATCAAACCTTTTCTTTGCAGGTATGGACGTGTGGACTTTAGAACCGAAAGGAAAATGGACAGAAGCTCTACCAGGTCTCCAGTCACATGGCAAGCTGTGGCCTCGTGGTACATCATGTGCAACGTGTTAAAGGACTGGGAAGAAGGAAAAAAAAAAGCCAAAACTTGATGTTGCCAAACTAAGGTACTTGTTAGTATTCCTCGTGTTATCCTGCAGACACATTTACATTTATTTTATGCTCAAACAAGATATTTTATGCTCAAAAATAGAAGGTGTTGGATATAATCACAAAGTTCTTCATCCGTTTTCAAGGTAAAAGCTTTGTGTTACCAGCTCAAAACAATTACCAAATTTTCACACCTTTATCTACAGCCCAATGAACAAAGTGTCATTTGAGACACAGTATTTTTATACCCCTGTAATCCCAAACTTTCTGTGCCAGCAGACAAAGTCATGCAAGAGGTGCACAAAGACAGACACAGATGTATGAATTTGGGGAAATAAAGGTAGGATTAAGATAGATGCCAGCCATTTTTCAAAATGCTGCTGAAGGACATATGGTTGTACATCAGATGAATTACTTCTCCTTTTATACCTTCTGGGCATCTGTGATTTATAGAAATATTGGGAAGGAAAAGCAACTCATTTCCGAACTGCAAAAATTCTAGCATGGGATATAAGAAAAGATATTTAATCTGCTGGGGTATTTGAAAGATAAAGAAACAGCCTCAGTCCCTAGAATGCAAATCCTTGCCAGGCACTTGTTATACTACAGTGAAGATAAAAGAGACACGGCCACCCCTAAGTGGAAAACTTTTCTGGATGTGACAACTCCTTAATGCAGTTTTTTGTCAAAACACTTCCAGCCAACAAGTGACAATATAAGGCCAGCTAATATCAGGCTGTAAAGTAACACCAGTTTAGTCTAATTTCTAGCAATGTTTTACACAGCATAAATTCATTTTGGATTACACACTCTTCATAAACTTAATTATCCATTGCTAGTATGGATGAGGGCTAACTAAGCTAAAAAAATTCTTTTTATACATCTCTATGTATGTACCTTAATCTACTTACATCTCATGTATGGATAACCTTATAGCCTGACTTTTTACACCCAGTTTATAGGATGGAGGCATTTTCATAACAAAAAGGAACAGATATTCTGGAGTAATTAACTACAATCAGTTACTCTATAGGCTTATATCTATAATAAGCTCCTGAAATTCAATTTTCAAATAGCACTGCACTCTTCCTGTAATTCCAGCTCCTTCTACCACACTTTTTCCCAGAAAATGCAAACCAGGGACATGAAAAGAGTTAAGAGAATTTTTATATGAAAACGGGACTCGAATCAACCTCAAAGCATCATCCAGTCCAGCCACGTGCCTAAAGGCAGACTAAATATCCTTGACAGATGTTTGCTCCAAGGCCTCCTGACGATTTCCAGTTGTGCTGGCTGCCCCCTCCTGCAGGAACCTATTCCAAAACCCCAGTTTCTGTACAGCCACAATTACCTCTGAGCCACTTGTCTTGCACCATGGATTTTCCCAGTTTAGTATCTCTCCTGAATGTGCCTCCATGTGTTCTACATGTGCCAAGAACGAACTGAATCTTGTTTTTGTGCTTTCTCCAACACATCCAGGTTTTTATTCTTGTTCTCAAAGGGAGCACTGCCAGTGCTTTTAATGAACACAGGTTCTCATCCATCACACCTCAATAATAGAAGTGCTGAATGGAATCCAGGATATTCCAACTCACCAGGACATGTGGTTCTGTAGAGTGAAACTGCTGGGGGCAGGGGCTTGACATTCCAACTGTATCCATTTCAGAGGTGCATTATTTAATTCTTTTCCTTTTTGATTTCGAACTAATTCTGGTCTGGTCTCGTGGACCAAATCCCCACTTACAACTTGAATATATTAAATGTGCTCCAGAAATGCATTTTGGGTGTAGTTCCATCAGAAAGAAATCAAGTTTATGTGTTTTCAGACCGCTCCTTGCAAACAAATAGGTAGGAAAGAAAAGGAGAACTGCCTCAGGAGGGCCTCAAAGGAGGGTCAGAAATATTAACCACAACTGCAGCTGAGCACCCTTTAAGTTATTTCTGGTTTTTAACCTGTTGCCTCAACACTGTTTAACTAGTAACAATTGTGTGACTGCACTCAGCCATTCACTCCCAATTACCTGTAATAAAGGGAATGACAACAAAAAAGCATAAATTTATTCTTCTCAGCATAATCTGTGGGTGGTTTTCCCTCTGTCCTGAGAAGCAGACAAAATTTCCTGATCTTTCTAGTACTAAAAAGAAATCTTATTAAAGCCGACAGGGAAAGTACCAGGGTGAGATGTTTGCTATAATTAAATAAAGAAGTAATTACCTCAGTCATCAGAATCAATCCTCTATTGAACACAACAAGAAGTCTGTCTTCATCAGATTCTAACAATATTCTGAAGGCACTAGGAAAAAAATCCAAACACTGAGAACACTGAAAGTCACATTCCAAGCTTAAAATTGTTACACTCATGCTGTTATTTTGGAAAATAATCACAAAAGAACAAAGAAGCCCCAAAAGAACATAGCTCTTTTCAACATTACCCTCCCTACTTTTTAATTTAAAACTGCCTCTGCTGTCAACCTCCTTTATGTTATGGAAAGTAATTTATAAATAACCTTTACAGCATTATTTCCTATACAATCCCTGCAAAGATGTGGAAAATAATGTACTTCCATAGACAGAAGTTTATGCTTCTTAAATGATACATTTAAATAGATTCAGTCAAGCATATGTTTGGCCTTTTAAATGTCTGAAAACATTTTAATCAGAGTATTTTATGCTTACAGCAGAACAGAAAGAAAGGATTATGCTAATGAATGTCTTCTCCCAACATAAAGATTATTTGGGACAACATGGCTGTGCTCTGTGACAGGTGAGTGCTTGTAGCCCCTCCAGGTAACAATTTGTCCTTTCCACAAGGGTTTCAGTGCACCAACATTCCATTTAAAACCCCAGAGCTGACCTACATGCACAGGCAATTTTTAGCTCTGCTAGAATGCCCAAGCAGCACTTTCAGCTGTACTTCCTACAGCCAGAAATGAAAAACTCTTTGAAGACACGATACAATAAAAGTGTCCCACAGGCACAATTTCTACATCACATTTCTGCTCTCAAGTAACAACTGCCAACAAGAGCAGCTGGAACTACAGCTCTGCTCATGGGGGGAGGCTGAGGATGGAATTCCAGCTGAGATGCTGGATGAGCACGGGGTTGTACCTTATGAGAGTCGTCCAACAAGACCGTCCGTCCAAGCAGCGCAGGTAACAGCTTATGGTGGTTTTCTTAAATTGCTTTATGTCCTCTATCTCTTCCTCTCTCATGTCTGGCCTCTGAGCTACAAACAGCTGCATGAGGTTAAACAGCTCTTCTACTGCCTAAAACACACAGAAATACTTGGTTAGAGTCAGCTCTCTCAGTATGGTACGGTTCAGACTTTATTCCAAAGTTACAAAATTGGATGTTTTGATGCTTCCCAAGAGCACAGCTCACAGCCACATTTATATGTACATCTGTGTATGTACAAAGCAGTCTGAAATCCCCATCCCTGGGACCAAACATCCAGAAAGCTGCTTGTGCCAAAACATGCTGCAGTCCCATGCCTGGCAAACACTAAACACAGTGGAGGAACTCAGGTCCCTTGCAAGACGAAGTGAGACTTCTGAGGGGAGATGCCAACAAGAAGAGCAACAGAACTGTCAGAGCGTAAAATTTCCCTGTGAGCTGAGCTAGGAGAAGTTCAACATTTAAAATTCCATGCATCCTCCTCCTCTCCACAGTGATGGAAGCTTTGTATTCTTTCTGTCCTGCACACCCCTAAAGGAGCCCAAACGATATTCACTGCGTGACAATGCAAACCCAAGCCCTTTGTCTCTTCCACCCTTTTTAAGCCTGTTGTTTGACCATCACACATGGCCTACTTCAACCAGCACCTGCTCTCTGCTGCAGGTGTCACTGTGTTGTAGTGACAGCACAACTCCCAGTTCTGCCAAAGGTATGTGGGTATTCCCAAGGGGAACTCTAGGCTGTCCTCCACTGGAATGCAACAGGCTAAATCTTGACCCTATTCCAGCAACTGAAAGCAAAGAAGAAACTGGGGAATTCCTCCAACTTTGTGTGTTACAATGCAGCCCCCTTTCTACAGACCACCATCCAAGGTTATACCTTGTTTCTTATGACTAGGTTGGAATACCAAACAGTGGAAACACCAGTGTCTGCTCCCAGAAAACAAAACTGCTCTCCAGCTGCTACACAGCAAGGAAAACCCAAACCAATCCCCCACAAAGTCCAGCAAATGGATCTAAACACATGAATTACTTCCACCAGGAAACCCACACGTAATACTCTTGCCACTGGATATGTTAAGTTACAAGAGACACTGGTGAGAGGGGAACAATGGACTGGTGCATTTTGGTGTCAGTCACTTACTCCTGGGTACTGACTGGCGTGAGGGGTGAGGTTCTTGAAGGCCCACTGGATGTTCTGGTGAGAAGCCAGCTGCCGGGTGAAGGCAGGGGACTGCTCGCAGCACAGGCGCAGGATGCCGTAGTAGGCGGGCAGCATCCCGCGGTTGAAGAGCACCACATCCTGGTCGTCGTGGTCCGCGAGGATGTAATTGAAGGCAATGTTCTTGGTCACCACGGGGTTCTGCACGATAAGGCGCACGTTCTCGGGACAGTCCACGCACACGTTGTACCAGAAGGACAGCAGGGCCTGCTTGTTGTGGTTGGTGGCGATGGCTGGCTCCGAGAGCTTCGGCTGGAAGAGGTTCCACAAGTCCATGAAGTAGGTGGAGAACATGAGTTTCTCGGTTTTGGAGATCAAACAGTACGTCATGAAACTGAAGTAGGGCACCAGTTTGGTGGTGCCGTGAACAGCAGCGTCAACGTAGAGCTTGGCTCGTGAGAGCAGGCCAAGGAGCACGTTGTAGACCTGGTGCAGAACTACTGTGGTGTCTGGGCTGAGGGGCAGGTCCCGTGTGGGGATGTGCAAAGAGCGGGTCGATCGGAACATCTGACGGAAGGAATTGCTTGGAATAAGCGACACCAAGAGATAGGCTGCAGCTTCAAATAAAAACAGATTTGTTACACCTTTGACAGTGACATACCTGCTTAACAGCCATGTAAACAGCAATTAAATTGCACTGCATGTTCCATTTACAGATTCCAAAGCATTTTACACAAGCTGGTATTACTATATTCACACTAGAAAAAAAATCCAAGTGGATAAGAGTAGTCCAAAGCTTGGTAAAGTGGTGCTGGGATGTGCTTTCAGGCATCTTCACCTACATTCCTGTCTGCTGCCTGGTTCTCCCTGTGCTAACACAATGCACCCCACCACAGAATGTGATCCCAGATCCCATCACACAATGTATCCCAGAGGT
Source organism: Struthidea cinerea (assembly GCA_013397865.1). NCBI lineage: Eukaryota > Metazoa > Chordata > Aves > Passeriformes > Corcoracidae > Struthidea > Struthidea cinerea. Next base: position 141,536 of record VZTI01000016.1, on the reverse strand, counting down.
TTTCCATGACTGAACTGTCCACTGCTCAATCAAGAAGTCATTACCTCCTCAGAGATGTTTACAACTGGAGCCTGTTGCAAAGCTGTACCTCCAGTTTTCACATCTCCCTCAGCCACAAAAATGTGTTAAAGGTCAGTGGGGCCTGTAACTGTGGGATCTCCTTTGTAAAAAAAATTGACACAGGGAAGGCCGAAAATGTTCTCTGGCAATGTGACAATGCGATTCCTGGCAGAACAAACCAGAGAGCCAGGATACCCTGGAATCTGGGAGAAAGCACAGGCGGCTTCTCCTTGATCCACAAGTTCAAAGGACTCAGCTGAAGATCACTGTGAAAGAACAACATGTACTACTCCCACCTATTGTACAGCCATGTGATGGACACAATGGAAAACCTCTGGAATTACCTCTTTTCTTTCTTTAGGTTTTCCTGGACCTTGTAGATTTATCACTTAAGATAAAAAACCTACCAATGTATCATTCAAGGTACCAAATGAAAACACAGTGTTCATCAAAACTGCTAACACCTCTGGATGAAGCACCACAGTTATCCTAAGATTTTAAAACCCAGCAATTCTAAAACAACTGGAAAAGGAAGAAAAGAAACACAGGAGCATGCAACTCACTGCAAGAGGCGACAAATTTCCTTCAATTAAAATTCACTTACAAGTTCTCACTCGAGGGTAGTTGTGTGCCAGGAGGAAACGTTCAACCCAGTTTTCCATGTTCTGCAGGACCCAGCTGTGAGCGAGTTTGTTCCGAGGCGTTTGCACAGCCAGCCAATCCAGGCACTGCGATGGGTTGTACTCAATGACCTAAAGGAGAGGGGAAAAATCAAAAGGAATACATTAATCTTCCTACTATGTACTGATTGCATTAAAAAACCCTAAAATCACTTTCAACACTTCTTTTTAAAATCACTTAGGGCTAAGAAAGCACCTGCAAGACTGAGCTGCTCTACACACAGAGAAAACCCTTATTAAATTTCACTGGTTTGTGCTTCTGAACCTTGTTCACAGTTTTGAAAGTTCAGTCTAAGCCCAGGCAATTACTCTGCCTATTCTTTCTGCATATTATGAGATACTTAGGAGTTGAAATATTAAAATGGAATGTTCTTGTCTTTATAAACAAGTATCTTTTAAAAATATCTAACACAAAACCTTAACACTGAATCAGTATTTTTATAAGTTACATCAAAAGAACATAAATAGCATGCAAAGATTTTCACACAGCTTCATGGTGAGGGTAACTATTACATTTTTTATTGAATATACAGTTTCAAGGAATAAATTCATCCAGCACTTTCCAAAGGCAATGAGTGCTGTTGTGCAGTCAGCAAACCTGCAGAGAATAAGGAGAAAACTTCCTGTGCTTTTATGGCTCTATGTAGTTGGAAATCTGTTGACATGAGGCCAGTAAATGCAGTTTGTTCTTTTGCTAGTTTTTTAAAAACTACTTTCTTTTCACCTCAAGGCCCAGGTGCCCAGCCAAGAAAAAATTCTACCCTATCTAAGTAATCAGAGGTAATTACTGGGTTGCTGAAGCTGTTCCCAGTTCCTCTACTCCACCTGAAGAATACGAGCAGCTGACATGACTATAACTCTTGCTTATAAAATTTTAACCTCAATTTAAAAATAAACACCTTAAGAACATTCTCCTCCCTTTATTTAGAAATGACAAATTGCTCTGTCAGGTTTCCTGCGTAATGGCTGGAGGGAATATCCGAGAAAGAGACAATCATTGCTCAGTGTCTGCAGAGCTCAATCACTTCTTAATGACTTCTAGAAGCTGGGGTGGCTGTAAAAGTAGGTTCTCCACCCCAAGTCTGGGCATTCACTGCTGGGTCTCACATCCCTGCCTGCACCATTTATATCCCTGGACCTGTGTCACCTGCTGGGTGTCACTGGGGACCTTGAGATGTGCTGCTTGAACTCCCTTTACCTGAGGTGCAGCAGCTATAGCTCATCCATCACATCACCTGCAACACTTGTGATCCTACAGCTGCTCCTGACCAGGAGGAAAACCCTTTGGAACAGCAATCCATGTCCTATCCCACAGTGCTCCAGTGGGTAAGGAAGGGTTGTGTTTTACCAGAGGTCTCAATACTGCACAGTAAAAACCTTTTACAAAACTCCAGCCCCGTTTTTTAAGGGGTAAAGGGAATGAGCTTGTCCTCAGCAGCCTCCAGGCTGGACATGCTGTTCTCAGCCAGGAATAAAGACAGGAAATTGTACTGGGAACTCAAAGAGCAGGTAGGTGAAGAGAAAGCTTCAATTCCTCATCTATGGCTCAGATCAAGGGATTCATCCCTGTGCTAACTTGGTTAAGAAGTCTCTTTCTCACTTTAGATACACAAGCAAGGTTGGTCCTGCACACAGCAATTTTCCACCAGAGTCAGTTCAGCACTACTTTAAGGGCTGAAAGTGTGAATGGGCATTTTACAGAGAACCAAACATGTCAAATGGATATTCCAGGAATCTGTACATAAAGGCCAAAAAAACCCACAAAAAAATGATGGGTCTTGAAACATTTTACAGGCCTTGCAAGAGGAGAACTGAGAAAACTATGTGGAATTTGTCTAGAAAAAGCATTGTCAACCCTTATTATGAATCAAATTATTTCTCATTAAACTAAAATTTGAAGTTAAACTGAAAGAGCCATTAACCCAAATACTGCTAAAATACATTAAAAGTAACAATAGAACTTTTTAATGTCTCTTGCCTGTTGCTGTTTATTTGGAAGAGGAATGGTAATAAAAATATGGACTGATGCAGGAAGGATGACAACAAAATGCAAAACAGACATGAAAGAACCAACAAGAGAAAGACAATTTAGCTTCTGTTTTATTTTACATATTGTACCTCCCATATCCTCTGCAGGATGTAAGAAGCAAAGGGTGGCATTCCTGGAGGCCCACCAGCAAATTCCATGAGCATGGTGAGCAGTTTGAAAAAAGGATTGGCTGCCTGTAATGCAGAAAAGGGAAAAAATATCCAATTTGATCCATTTAATTTCATCCACATTTTTTAGAGTATTTTTTTAAAAACCCCAATGTTTGTAAGATTTCTATGAACTTCATACATGAACATTTATAACACTTTAATCCTTTGCTATTTATTCTGTACATAACTCATACATATCTATATCCACACATGGGTACAGCAGAATTAAGCCACTGGTTACAGTTACTGCAAAGCAACAGGATCAGTCTAGAAGAAGTTATAGGAAATACAGATATTTTATATTTTTATATAATATATATTATAGGAAATATATAGGAAATAACAGTAACGTCTTAAGTCAGACATCATTCTGGAAAAAGGAAAGGAATCAAGCTGTCCATTGTTGAAGCATTCACCAACTTATACTGGTTTATATTTACAGAAGATTTCACTAGCTCAGGTAAGTTATTATTTTTATGTATTTGCATAACATGGAATATGGATCCTGGAAAGTTATCCCAAAGCCTCCCATTTAGAGGTTTTACACTGCCAAGACTCACCCAACTTTTAACAACATTTCAACAAAGCGCTTACAACTATAATTATATATTTTGCATCTGGAATCCATTTGGAACTCTCAATATTTCTGTTGTTACAAGTGCAGGAATTTACTCTGAATGAGAAATTTGTTTGCCTGCACAGAACTGCAAAATAGTGCCCCACATCTTGAACAGCCAGATAATAATTACTTATCTCCACTTATTCTTGCACACATTTTAATGTTACCAATTTTTAAAAAGAAATTCATACTGGGGGAGAATCTAGAAATGTTATTTGATCTGAATAAAACTCTCATTCTAAGTAGCACAGCAAATTTCTGTTTTAGAAAACTTCACAGACAGTGCAGTTAGACTTCATTTAATGGCACAAAAACTTCCATGGGATCATCTTCCCTGCAAGATTTTTGATGAGCAAAGGATTATTTCTGTGATTTAAACCAGGAAAATATGAATGCAGATTATTTACTAGGCAGGGAGTGTGTTTACATACCTCAGGAGTCAGCTTTGCTATAGATGTGAACAGCATGGACACAATCTTGAAAAAGAAAACAAACAGAACTCATTAGACTTGTGCTTATTCAGTTAAAATAATACCAATTACCCCATGACAGTTATTAGAGAAGATTTCAATGAATAGCTCCAGGTCCCTGATACTCACGTGCTCTGCAAGGCGATTGTTGTACCGGCACAAGCTGAAAATGAGGTTGCACGTTTGCCTGATGTTGATCCCATCACGGATATGTTGAAATAAAAAAGGGAAACCCTGCAAGAGATAAGCAGATGCAGTACACTGCCTACAACTACACACACACACACAGAGGGTTTTTGGAGGCTAAAGCAGTCATTTTTAACTTGATTACCTTTCCTCCTGTCAGTGCTGCCATGTCGTTCTGTGACAAGGTCAAATGCCTAAAACACAAAAGAAAATGATCATTTTACTTCAGCCATGGTTATGGTTAGGGAGACATTCAGGACTGAGTGTTGGTTCATATCCTTCAGTTTCACAACATACAAGAGACAATAAAGGTGTTCATGCAAAACTAAACCAAAACCCCAAAATTTTGTACTTAGACCAGATTAAAAAAAGGAATCAAATGTGGGCAATTGAATGTGTTCAAGTATTTAACCCAAGTCTTGTATTTGGTCAACAATGACAAACCTTTTTTCTTGTAAATGGTTAAAAATATAATGGGTTCTTACACAAGCTCATTTATGCTGTTAAAAAAGCCCCCAATAAAACTCTCAGACAAACCCATAACATCTCGGACTCCTTTCTGAACCATCAATTCTAAATTTTTTTTGGCTTTTCAGGAGCTCTTGCCTTTCTGAGCGAGACTGTTCCACCAGAAGAGCAATCAGGGCAATCATCTTTTCTAGTGCAGCAGGCCTGTATTTCTCTTCTGCTAAAGAAAGTATATCTTCCTCTTCCTCCTCTTCCTCCCCTTCTTCCTCAGAAAGCACTTCAACCTGGGGCTAAGGAAAAAAAAGAGAACTTCAGTGTGGACATTCTGAGCCATCATTTCAAAGAGCCTTTGCATATATCTTGTCCTTTATTCCAAACAATTTCATCAACTTGCAGGAATCAAAGCAGGTAAATATCTAATCAATTGATTTTCACATTGATACATTCATTTTGCATTTACTAAATTGTATTTACAAATGCAAGAAGTGGGCTGGCTGAAGATACGGTCTATTTAACAAAAAAAACAGGTAAATTTAAGGATTTAAGTTGTACAATAGGAGTAAGTAATCAATTGTTAACAGCATTACCGTTAGTATCAAGTTAAGGGCAACTTTAATTGCTTTTCCTCAGTACCTAGTTCTACACTAAACAAAACTAGTTAACTCAACGTATTTAAAAATACTATATTCATTTACATACTGAAAAAATTGTGTAAGTGAAGCAATTTTAATTGAACAGCTGAAAGACGATTCCAGACACACAGCACCAATGATCACAGAACAGGAAGGATTAGTTCTTGTTATATAAAATACTCAAACTTACATTCTCAGGCCCTTTGGTTCCCATGTAGAAATGGACCATTGTGGATATGGCTTGCAGAGAGAGCAGGAACTGGCTCTGAAAAACGCAGGGACGGAATCACTTGAAAACACATTCGTGCACAGACAGCAGCAATTCCCCAAATACAAGGCTACACTCACTTCCTCTTCTCCCATTTTGGCAAATTCATAAAGGAAGGCAAAATACTCCGTGAGGTGCTTGCTGTGGGGTTTGACGCCGTGCTCCATGATGGACAGCAGGGTCTTCACGAAGCGCGTGACGCACGAGCGGCTCCCGATGTCCTCCACGGGCCCGTCCATGTCATCCGAACTGCCAGCAACAACAGCAAGAGCCAGTGTGGGTATTTCACACAGCACACGCAGTATTAAGTCATCCTGAGCCAGTCCAAACAAAGGAATTCACCAAAAATTCCTGTTTGCTGCTCTGTCCTGCTCTCAGATCTTTCGGCCCTGATCAAAGCCCCTGATATAACAACAGAGCTCAACCTAAGAGAGCATCAGGCACTTGAAATGCTGAAAGGTTCATCAGATTAGTGTTCTGAATCAAGATTCCGGTCAGGAAAAGAATTCTGAGAAAAATAGTACTGGAGATCTCCTACCAAAAATCATCCTCTTGGTTTGCAAGGCAAATTTAATGAGAATGCAATTATGGCTATTTATGCTGTGGAACCAAGGCAAGCATCCTCCTGAACACACAGAGCACCCTGGCAAGGCAGAGCACATCCACCTTCAGCCTCAGACATCTGCTCAAAGTTGGATCTTATCACTGAATAAAACAAGTCACAGACTCTTTTCAAGTAAGGCTTCCAGAGCAAATTAAATTCTACTTTTTGCCATGAAAATTGTATCTCCATGCCCTGAGTTTTGATATGGAAGCACAGGTATTGCTAACTGCCATTTTCACGCTGGGTAACAAGTTATTATCACAATCACAACTTTAACACAAGAGGTGAAAGAAACACCACTTTTTTCTTCTTATCTCATATCAAAAAGAGTTTAAGCATTTCGTAATTGGAGATAAAATGACAGTTTTCTCGATAATAAGCAGAGCAAAGTAGAATCCAAGAGGGATCTTCCTCCTTTTTGACAAAACCTGTGATTTAGTTATAGGATTAACCTCTTATCTCCAAACTCTTTGACTGGATGTACGAATAAAAACTTCCACCTTTGTGCCTCCAGATCTAATTCACAGTGGGACTCTCAAGTCTAAGGAGTGAGATTTACACTTAAGAGTGTCCAAGTGACAGAGAAAATAAAGACCATGCTGAAAATCTACTCTAAGGGAGCAAATGTTTCAAACAACGTCTCTTTGACACCACCTCTTGCAACCCTACTGGTACTTCTAAATAAATCAGAGCAGTTTGGGCAGAAAAATGAAGAACAAGTAGCACTATTTCAGCTTTACATGACTGTTTTGAGTAATTCATTAATAAAAGCAGCTGCAGAAATGCAGGGAATAAACAGAAGTTTGCAGGTGGTTTATTTTACCAGTCTTCCATTCCTGGCTGCAGATAAAGGTGTGCATGCACTGGCCTCAGTCTCTGGATCACGTGGATACACAAGCGCTGGAACATCTGCAAACGGAGAAGGGAATGAACTCCACATCTTCAGTCCTTTATGAAAAGGTCAATACGTAATTCTTAAGCAAAGAATATTCTGTCTCCGAGTCCCACTGCCAGCTCTTCACAGCTTCCAAGTTTGAAAGGCAAAACTGAGATCGTATTTTAACAGAAGAGTCAAACCTGGTTTTCATGAACAGATCTCATGAAGGAACCCTAAACTCAGCTTTTAATATTGGTGTGCACTGAAACATGACTCTATTTGTTTCTTCTATCTCTATTTTCTGAAACATTTTGATATTTTTGGCAAGATGCTTTTTAATTTTGCTGCTGGCTCATAGGAATTAATGTGAAAATTTGAAGGAAATTCCTTCCAGTAATTCTGATTTTGTAAAGCATTCATGAGGAGCAGACTAAGACCTTGCACAGAGTTCTCTCATGAAATATATTCCTTCACTGATGCATTGCATACAAAAACTATGTATGGGTCTGTATGGAAGTATCACTTTAATAACCAGAAATCCAATTAAAGAATTCAGCTGAGATGAAGTAACTGTAAAGTTTATACCTTAAAAACTTGTGAAGAAAGTAAGTACACTTGTGACAAGTGTATTAATAGCTGTATTTGTCAATGTCCAAATGCTACTAATATGGGGTTTTTTAAAAAAGTATTTCCAGGAAAGGGTATTAACAAAGCTTTGTGGCATACTGTAAAATTAACTCTACCCACAAAAACTTACTACAGAAGTTTCGAATTGAAGCTTTGAGGAGTACTGGATGTAAACAGTTTATTCTATTTTGTTTTCTGAATGTGGATCTTGATGAACTATTGTTGAGCTAATTCATAAAAACCCCAATTTTTTAATGTAAAGTGTTCAGATTTGCAGAGATCATGGGGGAGTCGTAGAAACCTTAATTTGCATCTACTGTGATTTAGTGATCCTGACTGTACAGCTATGCTGGGGCTGTTTCAAACAGTAACCCTCCCATGGCCAAATATTTTCCCTAAATCATTGCAAGAATGGAGAAGAATCAGACAATTACAGGGATTCACTAAAACTGTCAGAATCACTGGATCTGCCATCGTAATTGTCTGCTTCTGGTCACAGGTCAAGCAGTCACCTGACTTGGAAAGGAACATTTTTTTCTTACCTGCCTCACAATCTGATTGGGACACTTTATTAGAATCTGCATTGGCCACCAATCATCATCAGCCATACGATCCAAAAACCACTGCAGAAGATACATACTGTGTTAGTTTTGTTCCACACTTGCTCTAGTCCAATCTTCTTTTTTGCATGATATTAAAGTCTGAAGAGAAATCGATGTTACTATTATTAAGGAATAGGCAAGTTTTAATCCAAGGGAAATCTAAAAGTCTTCTGTGCATGAAGGAATAAAGAAATAAAGATCAATAGCAGTAAACAGCAATATAAATTTATATCTGGTATCTTCTTATCCCTGCGCTCTGCATGCCATTAGAAAATTATCTGGAAGAACACACTTATCCTGCAAAGTGATGTCAACAGAATAAAAACTATGCTTACAATAAAGCATTAGCTGAAGAATCTTGTAGAAGAGTCATAGGATTAGACAGTGCTTCCCAAATTAGATCCCTTCTGCATTTTAACATGTGGAAAAGCCTCACGGCCTCCAGAGACCCAAAAAGTATAAAACTAACAGAGAATGACTCACTCCAAGTCAGACTCAGCAAATAATACAGCTCAGTCTTCTGACTCCCAGAATTTTGTTCAAGTCACAAGGAAAGACAGTTTAAAATAAAGAATCAATGTTCTTACTTTTATTTTAACTGTAGCTGAGTATTCTTTACTATATTAAATGTCTTCACTCAAACACCATAGGACTACACCCCACTGAGACAACTGTACACCCAAATACTGAATGTCACATAATTTATCAGCCTAGAATCAATTTACGGAAGAATAATGGATTTAATTCCTTTCTACTGAATAAGGTCTAATGCAGGACACAGTCTTTGCTGGGCTCCTTGGACATCTATATTATCACAGAAACACTATCAAACTTTTCTGCAGTATCTCAAAATTGCTTTCAACAAGACCACAGCAAATTCTTTGTCTGTCTTTCCATGTCTCTTGTGTGACTTAATCTAAACACGTCTTAATTACACAAATCACTGCAATAATAATTGTAATAATTAATCAAATCAAGGGTTTGTGACACTGGCTCTCTCTTACTCCAGTAACAAAATGATTTTGGCCTGTGGTCTCAACTTAGGTTTCTGCAAATAAAAGTTAAGTCATTCCCCAGAATCTGCAGTAATCAGAGAGGATGAATTTCATCTCATAGAGCACAAATATACCACATACAGTAGTTCATAGTCCAAAATATTCCAGGGATACGAACCTCCAGGAAAGTTAAACAATATATAGAAAGTTGGTTTGTACTTTGCTGAGTTCCTAAGTCACTTACTTCACAAGCTGCCTGACTGTTATTAAACTGTTTTGTTAACAGTTCAATCCACTGAAGCATTGTAGGCTGTGAAAAGAAATACAGAAAAAATTATAACTTCAAATAATGAATTCCAGCATAATCTTTAAACATTTCTAAATGGTCCAGTAAAGCATCAAATCTTATAAACAATATAACATTTTATAAACAATAAACATTTTATGACCTAATAATACATTGCACCTACAGAAAAATACCAGTCCATACATTTTCACATACATTTTATATTCCATTGTGCAGTGCTCCCTATAAATGTGGTAAATGACACTCTAAACATTAACTTTGCATCATATATGCTACTTTTACAGCTCAAAATCCCACTTGTAAAATGAGAAGTACAGATATGCTTTTCACTAAACTCATGCAGCTACTTAATGAGAATTTACAAGTAAATAGAATACCTTTTCCTTTGAATGAATAAATGTCTCTAGTACAAAGGAAGTGCTTAACTGGAAAAAAAAATGGCACCATTAATTTAGAATGCATGAATTAAAATGGCAACAAGGAAATAGTGAATAGAAGATGAGATACTTCGGAAATCCTTACCTTTGCTGTCATCAGAGAAACCGCTTTTGGATCTGGTAGTGTGCTTGGGATGCTACTACACAACTGCCACATAAACCTAGAGTCAGTAATTTTATTTGTTAATTAAAATAAATAATGATAATCTGCAAGAAGAAAAGAAGCATTAATATTACATTTTTAAAGAAAAACTTACCCAAAATATGTATGTTCAAAAATGTTCTTGTCTTGAAGGAACTGCATGTTATCATGCCATATCCACTGAAGAAAAAATGCTACCATCAGATACAAGAAAGCAGTTTATTTCACTACTTAAGCATGATTTAAAAAATATTTAAATGATTGCCAAGGCAAAAAACCCCAAATTTTTCTATACAAAAACATATTTCTGGAAACACTTTCTTTAGTTTAAAGAACTGGCTCAAAGTTGTTGTATTCATAATATAACGAGTATTGGTTTTGCCTGCCATGGGACTGCAGAACAGAGCTGCAAACCTTCTTCTCCTTCTGTGACCTCATTTTTACAATTTAATTACTCAGAGTTTTAGGCTAAAATTTTGAGAACTGGTCCAACAAGTTTAAAAAGAACCACAGCTGAAGTCTAACCCAAAGCATGATGCGCTCTGAGAACTTCTGATAAATTCTTAAAGAGCAAGATTGGAATCTCCATCATTAAACCAGAACAGGATTTCATGCCATGTCCCCCTGTTCCTCTCTCCAAAGTGATGTTTTTGATCAAATCAATTCAGAGTGGTTTTCACAGCAATATAGTTTAAACACTTAACTCTGATAAAATCTATTAATATTTTTAAGACTGAGAAGGAAAAAAGCATGATCTGATTTGCTGGCTAGGAATGAAGAGTCTTTTTCAATTAAAAATCTAAAATGTGGCAGATGCTGAAACAACACTTCTGGCTAGAGGGAGCAGGGACATTGCATTTTCCAGGTGGTAAAAAGGGATTCATTCCCTATACAGGCCAGAATGAGAAAATGTCTACAATTCACGTAAAATGTAAATCCTGATTCCCTTCCTATCCCATGACAATCTCCTGAGGAAGACAGTGAAAAGAAAGGACTGTCATCTTAGTGATTTAAATTATTTTTGCTTTCCTATGTTTATTCAGATTTCTGATGTGTTTAGGGTCTCCTAGAGTATTTTAAAATTGGTGTTAAAACAAATCAACTTGTACCTCCAGCAATTCTGATGAAACATCAAATTTGTAGTCTTTGCCATTTTCCTCCTCTGGCTCCATCCGTTTATAAAACAGCATGTAAGCACTGTGTGTCTTGGAGAAAAAAACATCTGTATAATTTTTTGCTTTGAGAGAGAAATCATGAAATCAGAAATATAATCATAGAACAAGGGTTTGGAAGAGAAATACCTTTTCAAAGGAGAAGTCCATAAACTTATCAGTAACAGAATCATAAGTTTTTGTCTGTCAAGAAGAAAGTAAAAGCATTAATTACAAGCTTTTTAAAGCTTTAGTTTCTAACAGTTTGTGATAGCTCACTTGCACATTTATTTCATGACACTTATGAGGGCTGCTGACAATTCAGTTCTTGCTCAAAGCACTCTTGTTTCTCTTTCTCTTCTACAGTGGCCTCTTCTGAATTTTCAAATCTGCTATGCAAATCTGTACCTCCAACCCAAGCAATTTACTATATTATCCATCTCACTGATGTCAACACTGACACCTATTCTTCAGAGGCACCGAAAGGTATTTTATCCATTTGCCAAACAAAGGAAGTTTTTGGTTTTATTTCAGCATATTGTCTTTCCCAGACAAGAAAAGTTGTCTAAATGCACAGGACTGCTTTAGTAAGATACTCTGTTATTCATAATGTGCTTTATACCATGTACACAGCTATAAATAATGATCAACTCAAGCACAACCTGAGAACATTTGAGTGTTGTTTATATTAATAGTGTGTAAAAATATTCCAACTGATGTCACAGGCAGTGACACAAGGCATAGACAAAGATCAAAATGCTCTTTTTTTTTTCCAGAATACACCTCAGCTTGAAGTAATTATTCCTTCATCAACGGTCTGAGCAAAGCAGCCACCCAAGCAAGGATTCCTAACTTAGCTGCAGACTCACTTTTTTATACCTGAATAAATGGTAGGGTAAAAAACAGATATAGTAAAGAAATACCTCTTCTTTGGAGAGACACTTCACTAATTAACTTTGCTTCATTAGTAATACCTGCACTCTACTTCTGACAGCTTTCTTTTAAAACTTCATAGAAGACCTGGATTGCACCAGATTGTAACAGGTATTAGAGTTGAACATGACAAAAATTCAGGTCATAACTTACAGTCATTTCTCCACCAAAACACTCGGAAGCGAGCTGGGCAGAATCGAAGGGTTTTACTTCAGCATCATTGAAAAGGTACCTGCAGGACAGGAAGAAGCTTTGGAACAACTGCTGCTCATCTCTAAGGGCAAATAAAGCCTAATGAGCACTTCCAATGGTTCCTCGGATTGAAATACTCCCAATAATTTCTGATGCCTTGTTTAGATCCCAGCAAATGAAAATCTGGTCCCAAAAGTGACTTCCTTCTAGGAAGATCAGGGAAGGAGGTACTGCTGTGGATCCCCACTGGAGCAGGGATTAGGTCACGAGATGGTCCTGTTTCAAAAATGCTCCAGCTCTTCTAGAGAACAGGAATAGAGGAAACCTTGTCTCCTATTCCAGAGCTCCAGTGAGAAATGGAGATACCACATCCAAAAATAACAGGCCGAGTGTTCCCTGCTTTCTTATGTCTCCCAGCAGGACTCTCCTCCTTTCCATGACCACGTGCCTTCCCTTTCCCCAATTCTACATCCATAAATGCAGCTGGATCCTCATCCAAGGTACCAAGCAGATTTTATGAAGGACAATCTAGGAAAGCTTTTGTATTGAAACAATTCAAATCTAGTCCCATCAGGAAGCAAGGCTGGCTGTGGTGAGGCCAGCACAGCATTCCCTGCCACCCCTGTGTCCGAGGGACCACACCACTCTCCTGGCTACAACACACTCATTTGTAGGCTAATAAATGAATATCCTGACACCTATCAAAGTTCAACATCCTGTGCTTTTCAAGGAACCTCCAGGATGTACCCCCTGTGTAACTGCATCTAGCAAAGGCAACAAGCTTTAGTTATTAAGAATATGGAAACAGAAATTGCATAGCTCACCACTTGTTGTTTTTGTAAGCATGAGGATTGACAATGTCCCTGATAAAACTGTAGTAATGCCCCCCATCTGCTGTTCCTGTGTGAACTGTCACGCCAATCAGGTCATACTCATAACTCTCAGTTTCTTTCAAATATCCACCATCTTCCTTAAAACCTGAAATAATTCAATACAATATTTTATCAGTTATTTCCGAAACACCCAAACTTCAACATCAGCCACAAACTGTACATAACTATTTGCAATTTCTCTCATATTTTAAAAACAAATTTAAGACTAATTCAAATTGAACAGTATATGAAACCAAAAATTGCCTGTTTTTCTTACGTGAAACACAAGTGTGAGACTTTGGGAATACAGGTTGATTAAAGCTGTGTTTGATTTTATTTGCTTCTGTTCTGTATACAGAAAGTGATATACAGATAAAGAGCCAAAGCTTGCTGAAGCCATTTTAGGAGCATACCTTCTTTCCTGTCGTTTTTTCCCATGAGGAAATCTTCAGTGTAGGGTGTCATATCCAAACGTAAAGGGAATGAAAAATGCGTATTGACTTTCTCCTTCATCATGGTCACCATATTAAATGTATATCTCATGGTGTTGAAGCTTAAGATACGAGGTAGTTTCTTAAAACACGCCCTGAAGGATCAGAAATAACCATGATTTACAAAACCTTAGCAGGAATTGTATTTTCTCAGAGATTTTAAATATCTATTTCAACTGTAACATTGGAGATCTGTTGCTAAGACACATAAATATAAAATCCAGCTCTCACAGTGCCCCAGAGCAGGGCAGACTGACCAGCAACAGGAAGGTCACATTTAGCCCACTGAACAATTCCATTTCGGCTGTCATTGCACCTTGGGAGAAACAGCAAATTTACTCGTATGGCAGGAACCAGTTTTCTAAAATAGTATCATAAAATGAGCCATGAATGAATTTGACAATGCAAATCCCCTCACTACAGGGAGTTACTATCTTCCAAAAGAGAAGCTTCAGGGCAGAACAACTCCTGCATTAAATCTCATAAAATTTGCAATAATGACTTTCAAGTGCGTTACTCTTTCACCCATGTTATTTAAACAACAGCCAGGTTTTCCAACTCTAACAAACAAATGTGTTAGCTGCAAGACAAAGACAACATAACATTTTTATTTACTCTCTCTTTATTAGCAGACTTTTCAAAACATGGAAGCATTTTTAAAGCTACAGATTTTAATTAAGAAATTTGGGGTGATGGATGAAACTTAAGCAATTATCCTGCATAATGAGTAACCAACCTTCGAAGGCATTTAATATTTTAAACCCAGGACTAATGTTTCAATAGGTACTAATTTCTGGGGGGTTTTTTAAATTAAAAAAGGTCATGAACGTTTTCCTGTCATCTTTTGCTAAGAAACTTTAGATTCTTTGTTTTGGAAATTTGATTTCCTTCTTTTTTCTGATTTGCATAGCGATCACATCCTTATAGGCCTACAGGGTATAAGCTGAATGAAGGAGCAGTCCTGTTCCATCTACAGGATTACTGTTATTCCAAATGTAATTTTGGTAATTTACTAAAAAGAAACATTAAGAATATTTTTTTCTTCTTAGCCACACCTTTTCTCAGCCCGCACTTTCTTCCCACAATGAGAACACGTGTACATGTTGTCACCTTCCAAGGTATCTTTAATAGTTACTTCATCAAGAGATTCCTGCATGGAACAAACAAAAAGAGGAGTTTACATTTATCTTGGATATTTTTATCTTGTGCTTACATGGTCTGCTTTCCAAATCCTTCCCTTTCAATTTTACTTTAATTAACATTTCCACAAGTTATGAAAATAAACGTGGTAAAAGGCCCCAAAACTTTTCACTAAAGAGCAGACACTTGAACTAAGAGTTTGACAGGAAAACCAGTTCCTAACCGAGTCACACAATTAAGGATCCAACTCATAAAAAAGGTACTCAATATTCCAAGCTGTCTCAAAGAATTCAAGTCCTTTAAATCCAAATTCCAAGTGTGGAGATTAATGGTTGTTTAAAAAGCTTGAAAACATAAAATTAAGCTGGTGTAAGCTTTAAATTAACTTAATAAGCAGTACTACCTGAAGATGTTCAATCTTGTGACATTTACAGTTCTCATATAAAATGGCCACAGCATGTTTAAAACAGAAATAAATAGTGATTATTGACTGTAAAACAACAGTCAATGGTAAATGGCCCCAGCTGATAGCACACTGCACTGAGAAGACGAAACTAAATTACCTCATAATATCAACCTAAAAACACCCCAAAACTAGAGTGCAGATAAAAAGCATTGACACCTTCAAGTGTGTGGCCGTGTTTTGTGTCCTTTGTAACAGAGATCTACGAGACTCATCTCAGCCTGTAATATTTACTTACATAAATATTCTTCATATCTGCCACCTGGCACCTCACTGTGTAGAACTCCTCAGCTGTCTGACTCACATGCTCACAGTCCTGAATAAAGAGAAGAGAAAAGCAATGAAATCACTTGTTTTGAGAAGTTAGGAAAAAATAATCTTTAGAAGGTAAGAGTAGAGAAGGAACACTTACCAAAGAAACGACGTTGTTTGTGATAACACCTCCAAACAAGCTTTTCACTGTGTTTTTCTGGGAATGAATGAATAAATTCTGTCAAGGAAATTTGAGCAAATCCGTAAGTTTTCAAGCTCCCTTCTGCTCCCTCTTAACAACTCACCAGTTCTGGAGACATTTCCTCTATTTTTGTTATTAGGTCAGTGAAGAACTCAGTCATATCTTTCTGCTCTCCAGTGTTCAAGGGCTGCTTATCCATGGTGTAGGTTTTACAGAAAGGCCTTGGGTTGTAGGCCTTGCATTCACTTTCCTTTGGATAAAGGAAACCAAACAAAACCAAATCAACACAAACCCTTTTACTTTCAAGTCACACAGATGTACCCCACACACACAAATATCTGTTTTGAAAAGACAAATACAATATGCTTATTGGGCAGGATAGTTTCTTAAATGTTTAAATGTTTCTGATGAAATGCAAAACAGCTTTTAACTAATTGATTACCATTATCATGATATCAATTAGTAAAACATCATTAGTAAAAAAGTACTAAAATATTTAGTAAATATTTCGTAAAATGAATCATTAAAATAAAATAGCTTGGCTGAAGATGTGACACCTGCAGTTCCTGCATATCTGTTCTGACACAAAATAAAATGTAAGAACATCAGCTCGTGTTTATGTATTTCTGGACACTGCTGACTTAAATCTTGCCAAGTGCTCAATTCTCATTCAGACCCTGTGTTATCATCTAGTTTTCAACAGGACGTGTTTAGCCAGAGAAAAGAATGTGCAGCATAAAGCAGTTCTTTAGAATCTATCTCCATTCCACTGCCTTGCACACTGAGAATGCAGGACTTATTTACTCCGTTTTCTTTTAAGGATGTGTAGCAAGACAGCACCTCCTGTAAATATTGCCTTCTTTAGAATAAAGTCTTCTTTCAAGATTTAAATAGTGCAAAGTCTTTGTATGACTTTATGCTCCTGTATTATTTTCTGCTTATGTGAACATCTAATTTAATGATTTCTATGATTCATGGCAGGCTTTGCAAGTCAAGATTCCTTTCCCCCATTTGTCTTCAAAGTGGTTGTGGATTTCTTACACAAAACCAGTGTCCAGACACTCAACTCTCCTCAGGTTTTTTTCTTTATTTCAGAATTGTTTCAGTGTTTTAACAGCAGTGAACACCTGTGAACTGCTTTAATTTTGTTTGGTCCTGGAATCTCAACATTTTGCTTTATTTCAATTGATTAATCTTGAAATATTGGAGCAAGGAAAATGCAATGAATAAAAACAATGTATTTTATTTTATCACCAGGCAATCTCCACATCCCCAGCACCTCTGTAATTCAATACTCTTGGTTCACCTGAACTATGCACAAAGAATCCCTTAAATATTTGAAATCCATACACAGGACTGTGGTCATTTCTGCAGGGACAGTTTCTATTGACCGTTTACCAAAAGCAGTTTGGGAAGTGGCCTAGACACAGCAGGACTGTCCCAAATTCCTTCCTGGAGGGCTCTTGTAACAATCAGACAAATCCTTCCTTGGGAAAATACAGCCAATTACCCAGTTTCAAACTGGTCCATTTTTTGCCTTCCCCACCCTCCCCAAAAAATAGGATACTTTCTAAAATACTCTCTTTCACACCTACCATTAGGTATGTAAACATCTTCTGGAGTTCCAGTAGAGTGGTCTTGTGTTTCATATCTTCTGAATACTAACAGAAATTAATAAAAGAAGACTTTTTGGTTTTGCTTATTACTTTGCAAAAACAGACATTAAAAAGATGTAACATTCAAATAAAAACCCAACTACTTTATTATGGACCATTAAGAAAAATGATTGTGTACAAGAACACACAGTCTATTATCTTATATTTGTAGTTTTTATACTTATTTTACACTTTTTTTGGCACGTCACCATTAAACCTGAGCGAAACATAACTCTACTTCCTAAAAATTTATTGCAGGTAGGAGCTTTTGGGAAAGTATTACAAAGTATTAGTGGTTTTGGAATAATTTTTTTTTAAGTCACAGATGTGAGGGTTCTGAGCAACCCTCTCCACAACGCATTTCATGTGCAGCCCAGTAGCTTCTCTTACTTAGCTTTTTATTTTCATTTATAAATGGCAAATCTGGAAGTTAAGTGACAAGTACCAGCAATTAACAGTAACAAAAAATGATGTGGTCACTGCCAGTGAGGGTGTTTCACCCATTCTATCTGCCCTGCTCATGTCAGGGACCAAAATGATGCTTTCTCTCTTACAGTAAAGAGCTAAAAGTAATAATATTGCAATTCTGGAAGTTAACCAATGTGTGGTCATTTACAGCACCTGCTGTACTTCTGGCAGCATGAGATACACACTGTGGGACTTTACAAACATTCATGAAAAAGACATTTGTTAATAAATTGGCAAATCAGCAGTTAGGAAACAACAGACAATTCACATAAACCCAAACCTGAATCAACCTAGTTGAAAGCAACAGAAATGTGACTTTTAGAACATTTTATTTCAATGCCACCTTAGGAATCTACCACATTACATATTTAAGAAAAAAATCACTTCAGACACCAGCAAAAGAGCCCAACTGAACAAAAAGCAAACTAACTGCTGAGGAAACATTCTTTATCTAGAAGTCTTAGAGGTAAATCTGTATTTTTTCAGCATTTGCACTGACTCTAAATGTAAATTTCTATCCGAGCTCCACACTCACCTTTGCAGTGAAAATTGCTTGTCTGGCCTCTGGGATCATGTACAGCTGCTGAATAGTGGAGGCCAAGTAACACGTGGCTCCAAGGTTGGTTAAACCCACAAACCTACACTCGGCACGAACATCATCGTGTGGCCAATAATCCCACTTGTAAGGTGCATGGGAAGCTGTCAGAAACAGGAATCACACAGGCAGGAAAACAATCAATTCAAAGTGCAATTTGCAAAAATAGAAATACAATGAAAAACTTGATGCTCACACTAACAATGTCACCTGGTTATGCACTGTTCACTTACAGGCACGAGCCAGACTGTGCCTGATCTTTAGGAAAATGGGTTAGAAATTCTTCAGGAAAACCTCTGGATAGAGCAGCAGCCTTCCTGTCACACCACTTTGGCCTGCAAGGGGCTCGCTGTGCTCTCCAAAGCAACAAGTGAATCAGACTGAAAAAGCCATTTTCTTTTCCTCTAAGCTTTCTATTCCTCTGTATTTCATACCAGATGTAGTGATGGATTTCTTACACAGGGAGGCACCAGACAAGTTTGGCAGTTCTGAGTGACTCTTTAAACAGCCTTGTTCTGATATGGCTGCCAAGAAATCAGAAGAATGGGAACCTTCTCCTCACCTGCCAGTCAGGAAGATGGTAACCAGCTTGGACAATCTTCCTTGGTATCCAAGAATTTGGACACAAAAACCTGCCATGCATCCAGCTTTGCTATTCTTCTCCAAAAACACAGTGTCCCACAAATAATTCAGTACCTCTACTGAAGTATATGTTCAGACAAAGAGGAAAAAACATCCCCCAAAACAGTCTATTTATTTCACAATCCGTAAAAACTATGTGGAGTTCAAGATTTAAACTTTAAATCCTTAATTATTTTGTCACAGATGAAAGACTCATTAAGGATTCTTCTCAATTCACACTATCAGATAGAACTTCAGGAAACTATTTGGCATCCTCACACCTTCAGAGACCAGCCCCACAAGATGTTCTGTTGCACAACAAATAATAGTTGTAATCTTCATTTTGGCATTGGCATCAAAACAACTGTTAGCCCTGAAGCTCCAAGGAGGGAAGGAAAGAGGTTTAATTCTCCTGTTTCATCAAATCTCAGTGGTGTGACCTCTTGGTTACCAGGTTCCATGGGCTGGTCAGCCAGCTGAAACAAAGCTCCCCTGCAAGTTTCACCTCCTAGAGAAGGCCATTAGCATGGCAGAATAATCCAAAATTCCTTCCCTTAACTGCAATCCCTAAATTACGACATCCTAATTCACCCTTTCTGATGCAAGGACTCAGCATCTATCACTGCTTAGAGCTCATCAAGCTGGAATTGCAAAGCAATCAGTTGACTTCTCTGTACTTCACAGAGCAGCTGGGAGTACCTTCCACCTCCTTCCATCTGACAAAGAGCATTCAGGAATTTGATAAGGTATTCTCAGGACAATCCTGTGCTCCCCACCCTGGGGTTTTTTAAGTGGCTGTCTTCATTTGTGTAATAAAGTTTTCCCTTCTTCCGTATGGATCTTAACTAGAAAGGCAAATTTCAGGCTCGTTGATGTCTATCTTCCTTATTCCTCTCTGTTGTTATAGAAACCAGCTTTTTCTCAGGAAGAGATGGGGAAACTTGAAACCAAACTTGCAATGTTCACATTCTATTTTAAGCAAAATAAAGCTGAATTTTTTCCTCTCAGAATGACCGTGCATTTCTCTATATTCCACCTTCTGATGATGCTCCTGTTCCATCCATAACACCAGACTTGATCTTAGCCTCGCTGGAAAGCAAAGCACCTGCTCTTTGAACAGAAGGGTTTTATCAGTCTTTAAAGAAGCCAAAATCCAAACCACTGCATGAAATTTTATGAACAACTGAAGGTACCTAAATCTACTCTTCAGTAAGATCAACCTGAATGAATTGTGAGCCCTCCCTGATAAGAAAACACATTAAAACCAAAGACAGGATGGAAATTCCTAATATTTTCCTTAAAAGTTTCTCCTAAGAAGAATTGAGAGATAGTTCTAAGACTAGGATTTTTGAAGCCTAATAAGATTACAGAGATAACAAAGTGGAAAACCCCAGTTTCAACCATCTTTGGATCTCATCAGTGGAATAACAAGCCCTTAAACAAATGAGGTATCACAAGTCCTGTGTTGGGTGCACATCACAGAGACAACAGCACTCTGTCAGCTGTAATAAAATTAACATCCATGCAAGTGAGAAATACTGGATACGAAGCAGGAGCACAGAGCAGATGGCTCTGGAGAACTTGGGATGCAACAATCTAGAGAAGAGTGTTTGAAGAAAGTAGCAACTGTGGTAAATGTTACAGAAAACTTCCACACCAAGGAATTACTGAGATTTGGAGTGAGGAAAATACTGATTGTAAAAAATGAACGATCACACCTGGAGAGACACAGACAACCTCAGCAGCAGAAAATGTGCTCAGAGCAAACATAAATATCCAATATTTTCATAAAATATATTCTTCATAATATTTCTTCTGAGCACAGGAGCCCTTGGAAGGCCCCAGGCATATGAGAATAGAACACAAAGCATTACTATGATCAGATTTCTCTTTTGCCTCCTGAATTGCAAGTGACTAAAATCAATTCCATAGATTATAATAAATTAAAGAACCTCAGGTTACAGGAATTTAAACTGGGCATGTGAAAGGAAATCTAGCAAGCTAAAAATGCATAATGAGGATTTGCAAATCGAAGATAAAATATTAACTAACTCCAAATTGTGGTGATTTCCATATTATATATCGGAATTGTGGTTCCAAAAGGCAGGAAGCATGGAAGCCAAGAGGCACAGCTAAACTGCTTTATGCAGATATCCGGGTACAGACTGAAGTCAACTACAATGATATCACACTCTGAAAACATCACAGTGCTGTTCACAGCCAGCACAATTCCAGTACCTCAGTGTGGTTCATATACTTTGGTTTAGGTATAGATATTCCATGTTTCTTCATGTTAGAAAGGAAAAAGGGAAATTAAATCCAGCACAAGAGGATGAAACATGTAAAATCCAATGTTACCTGTGTGCACGTGTCATTTAACAGGACCATACACTCTAAATAACCCATACTTAAGAACAGGTGACACAGAAATTATTACGGGATTTAATTTGGTAGGTGAGCAAAAGATGCCAACACTTGTGAGACGCTACCAGGTGATGGGGATAAACAGCAGAGCTGTAAAGTGGAATTCCCAGAGCAGCGTTAGTGGCCACCAAACACTCCAAAGCTGTGTGTAACTAAGGTTCTTACACTGCATGTGCTGTGCCATGACCCAGTTGTGGAGCAGCCTGTAGTTCTCCACAGAGCCCTTCACCATTTCCACCAGCAAGTCGTAAGCAGCAGCCCTGGAGGAGTGGGACTTGCACTTTGGCTGTTGTCTGTCCTTCAGACTGGGCAGCAAGAACAGGAGATTGAAGATGTCCCTCAGAAACTCCTGGAAAACAGTTAAATCGGCACATTTAGCAGCTTGAATGTATTCTTAGAAGATAAATCATATATTAACAATTTTCTAGGAACTTCTGCAGACTTTCCAGACCTGTATCATGCACAAAGCACTGCTGCACCAAGTCAAGTTGCATTTGGATAATGAACACGTATTTCACACTGTTATTTATCTTCACCATGCCAGATGATACACTAAAAAAGACATGCAGCTGTCTGAACTTGGGTACCTCCTTTCTACACAGGAAAAAAAAAAGGGACAGAATTCTTCCCGCTTTTGTAGAGCACAAGCTGCCAATCCAGCTGTTATACTGCACTGTAAATTTTTACACTGAAATTGCTCAGAGGGAAGCAAGGTGGTTTCACAGTCCTGTTCTATTGCACTGAACAGGGCACAAATCTCTTCACTAATGCACTTTGTAATGTGCAGTTCACAAGTACACAATTTAAAAAATTAATACTACATGAAGACTTAGTCTTAGAAAAGGTACTGAGTCCCTATCTCTCAGCAGAGCCAAATTCTTTTTGAGGAGTTTGCTGGGGACACTGCTCTGTTCATACTCATCACTGCACATTCCTGCCTGACTGCGATACACTCCATGCACACCATGTGCTTTAGGATTCTGGATAACATCACTCCTTTCTACTTAAGCTTCCCTTTTCCTTTCTTCTTAAGCTTTCCATACATCCGAGCTACATAAGTCTGACCTTTGCATACCTCTCTTTTAATTTGCACATCCTCCCCCACGCCGCACTCTGTGAATTGAATTCTTACTCTAGTTTAATCTGCAAACTCCCCATAAGTAAAATACACTTATCCAGTAGAACTACAGGAGCAGCCTTTTAAAATGCTGTCAGCAATGTCACATTTGGACAGTCAAATTACCTTCAGGGCCATTTTATGGTAACAGAATAAACAGATAAGATATAAACCACATCATTAGACTTTTCAGCTGAAACCTCACTGAAGGCCCAATAATAAGTTCTGTACAGTCTACAGAAAAAAACATCAGTCTAAATCAGTTTTCACACACAATTCACTTTTTTTAAGACAGTGTACTTCTCAAAAACAAAATGAAAGCTGTTTAGCAACTTCTCCTGCCTCACCACTCTCCCACCTTACAAGCACAAGTGGAATGTAGTATTCTTTTAACAGATCTCTGCCACTGCACAGATGTAGTGCTTAAATGTCATTTTTAGATCAGACTGTCCCAGGATTTGGTCAAAACCAGCTGTGGTTAAGGACTTAACCCAGTTAATGCTGATCAACAGTAAAAACATCTAAAAATAAAAAATGAAAATAAATAAAACTTCAGGGATGTAAGAACTCTATTCTGGAATTAAATATAGTTAAAAAGAGAAGGGACTGTACATGCTACTTGTTAATAAAGGAATATGTGTGGGTTTGTCCATCATCCTAAGGCTAGAAATATGATGTACTTTCATATATTGAGCCCTGCAATCAAAATGTGGTAAAAAAGGTACTATTTTGATCTCTTAGTGGTCATTCAGCGTCCTTCTCACCTGGCCTTCCCGAGAAAATTTGAAGGGTGGCTTGTGCTTAATAACACTGGTTGCGAGGCGGAGCAGTCCTGTGAGGCCATCATCTTCTATGTTACCATCCTGATGGTCAAGGATTTCTCTGCTGTACGTGCACAGAGAGAGAAGGAATGTCACACCTCTGCCCCACCAACAATCAATACAATGCAAATTACAAGTGGAATTGCTGTGGGCAAAGCTCACCTCCGAATGCAGTCCGCAAGGTGTCTCGCCAGTGCATCTAAATCAAGCAGGGTTGTCTGATTCAAAATAAAGAAAATGGAATACAAATGGGAAATAATTATGGACTTCTTCTGGAGGAAATTTTATTATTGCACACAGAAAAACAGATAATTAAAACTCACTTTCAAACATGCTCCAGGTAAGTTTTCTAACTTTTGCTAAGTGGCTGTTAACTGAATTTAACTCTTTCAGCTTTAATCAAATACTTGATTAGCTCCTGCTAGGAACACACTGGAAGTATCAAGAGTGAATCTCACAGATAATTAAAGTATTCCCATGTCTGTGACATTCAACTATGTTCACCTTCTCTGTGGGTTAAACAATCCCCCTTTTTTGACTCCACAGAGTCACTACCTGAAGCTTCCAAGAGCTACTAAATGCACATCAGAGTAGGGAAAGCTGGGAGATGAGAAAGATCCAAGAGCTGTTCACAGCAGTTCCTCATATCTTAAGAAAAAATGTCTGAAGACACAAATTAAAAAGAAATAAACATTGATAAGAATGCAAAGCAAACCTACCTGACTTGCATCTTTGACATGAATGTTATCAATCAGTTTGCACAGCAGCCAAAAATATTCCTTACAACCAGGGCGCAGCACAGTTTCCTCTTCATAATCCTCTATCTGTGGAAAGAAATTGCTTTTGTTCTGAAGTACAAGACAAAATAACTGTACCAAAAAAACACAGTGAAGCCAGTAACTGTGTTACAAGAATATTACTTTCTTCAAGTCTCTCAGGTATAAGAACAATGTATTTTACAATGGTAGCAGTGTGTGCTCTATTTTTCTTCTGCAATATTTATTAATTTTCTTGAAAAATCGTCAGGATGATCTGCCAGACCTGTAAAAAATTTGTAGAATAGTGTGGAGTTCATCCCACCCACTGCAAGTAGCAAAAATATTCAGAATTAGACTGGACAAAACATGAAGAACTTGGGCTGATTTCAATATTAGTTAATACAGATCTAATTTTAAACTCTTCTGAAAATGAGACAAATACTGCAAAATCTTCGGTAGATTGTTTTAATTTAACTCTTTTTAAAAATATCTGTTACGTGGACATTGAAATTCAAGAACAAGAGCACCTCCTAAAAGCTGTTCTGCATTTCTCCAGGCACAGCTAAGCTGTAAATTACTGCAGTGTCACAGTTTAACCACTTTTGGAAAGGTTCTAGAAACATCTAAACCAGAAGCCTTAATATCGCTGTGTATCTGAAACAGTATGTCAGACATAATGATAATGTGCTACCAGTTTGAGTTTCTATATTAAAAATATATATTTAACTGTATCTTTGATAAAGCTTTGTCAGTTCTTAAATTCTTACCCTAATTGGTTTCAGAGCTTGAGCATCAGGGAGAAATTTGAGCAAGGTGGATGCAGCCAGCAGCAGAAAGGAGCGATTGATTGAGTCTCCCCCATCCAGGCCAGAGAGAGATAATTTGTACAAACCATTGCAAGACTCGTGGCGAACGGCAGTCTAGGAGAAATCATAAAATTAAATGATTACACACATTATTTGGAAGATTTTTTTTCTTTTGTATGTTTTTCTTTCCTAGGTACATAAATTCCTCTCATAATATCTATGAGGTTATCAGGGTAAAATGTGTCTTTCTACAAACAGCTATTACAAAGAATGTGCATTTAAATTGCTTACAGAAAAATGTAAAATATATTGTTCTAACTAAAAAGATGATTTGTCCATGCAAAACTCAATCTCTTGAGTTAAGCATTTTCTACAGGAAAGATTACAGTGACTAGAATAGAAAATACCACATCTGGCAAATAAAGGAAATCATGTGAATCCTGAATTTACCCTTACCCATTCCTAACAATTAATTAATTTAATTTCACTGGAAGAATTATTTTCATCTTTCTTTTATTAAGAAAAATATCCACAGTCTATCTCTAACCCAGCTTTTGAAGTTTGCACTCTCTCATTTCCAGGAATTTTAAATGGAGTCAGCCTGTAAGCTTTTCCTGTGCTTGAGTAATAAAGCAACAGATAAGAATTATCACTTCATGCCCACATTGCACCTTTAAGCAACCACTTGTAAATACAAAAATTATCTACCGTGAATATATTGATGCAATTTTTAAGCCTTTATTACGTGAGAATGAATTACTTAAAGCTAGAAAAGGTTTGGCCACAACAGCGATTTTTGTATCAATTCTCGTTCACCTTATTTTGTGATTCTAAGCAGAGCAAAATAAATAATAATTTTAAAAATAATGTAAAAATGTAAGGGGAGGAAGTACATTTAAGCTAATTCAAGTCAGGTGGTATCGCCCAGAAATTTCAACAAATTACCCAGACATTTTAACAAATTACAATGAAAGAATGACCTTCAAAGAGAAGCCAAGAACAAAGGTGAGAGTTCAGAACACGGTTTGCCATCGACCACAGACATGCCACCTTACAGTGATCACTTCTTACACAGCACTGCACGCACCTGAGGCAGATCCTGCCACTTTTAGCAGGAAAATACACGTCTTCAATTTAATGGCAAACCAAAGTTAATAGCACTAATTAGGAATGCAACAACCTCCCCTTTCCCATACCTCTGGAATAAGAAGGGTGAGTTTCTTGAGCCAGTCTTGCAAATGGTCACTGTCGGCCAGACTGGATTTCACCAAGGAGCAGCAGTGAGCCCAGCTCACCAAGAGCCACATGGAATAGTGAGTG
Organism: Struthidea cinerea; assembly: GCA_013397865.1. Classification (NCBI taxonomy): domain Eukaryota; kingdom Metazoa; phylum Chordata; class Aves; order Passeriformes; family Corcoracidae; genus Struthidea; species Struthidea cinerea. Next base: position 115,082 of record VZTI01000016.1, on the reverse strand, counting down.
ACTGAAAGAGGAGGAGAGAAATGCCACTGTAAGGAACAGCCAAGGCTTTTTGGGTGGAAGGGTTGCACAATCCAGCCCAAATGACATTTATTTCAGTCACATTAACAGGCAAGACCACGTATTTCCTCGGCACATAAAATACAACCTAAACTCAAGAGTTTTACCAATATGCTTATTAAATACTGACTCTGTACTAATGATGACCATTTAATCAGATTAAATATTATCAGTGAGGGGCACAACCCTTTCCTGCATCCCTACTTCTTAACCAGTGAGCTGGTGCTTTGCATCACATCTTCACACTTATTTCCTGTTTTGTACTAATTTCTGTGGCCACATTTGTGTTGCCTCACACAGAAGTTCCATTTCAATCCTTTTCCAGCCTCCAAGTAATTTTGAAAATTCTTAGGTAGCATCTTTGTAAGGAACTTAGAGCAAGAATGAGTATTTTGGAGTGCTTCAGACTCCATCCAGTGTCACCTCTCCTCTGATAAAAAGGCAGGCATGCTTCCAAGGACTACACCTCCAAATATCCCATTTTTAAAAGGAATTATCAACGGAGAAACCATTCTTCATCTTTAATTATGTAAGAGACTGCCACCAGCTCAAGAGCCCAAGCACAGACCCGCCCAATGACAGCAACTGTTGGGGTTTGTTCAAGTAAACAAGGCCCGAACACTCAGTCACAGATGTGTCCAAGGGTTCCAGGACAGCTTTTCATGGGATAGGATCCCACCTGTCTTGCCAATGAAGCTGCTGCTCTTGGCAGGTTAAAGAAAGCTGCTCTTGGAATAAGGTCTAATTTCAACTTTTCCAGTGCAACAAGAGTTTATTCTTGATAGCTCCCTCATCTTCTCCTTAACTTCCACCTGAATTTTGTATTTTCTTCTTTGCAAAGTGTTACATTTTGACGGGATCCTGCCTGGATACCTCTGCCACTGGTTATTAATGCAGGATAAAGTGCTGTATGGGATTTGTCTGCATTTGCTGTTCTTGTTGAAGCCACTTGGGCTGAAAATTCCCACATGGAATTTCTGCCACAAGCCCAGTAAGAAATATTTAGGCAAGAGGGAAGCAGCTGCTGCCCATGGAAAAACTCACTGAGCAGAAGATGCTTCCAACCCCTGCCCCAGCTTCACTCCCAAAATAAAACAATTTCCCCCCTTCCAAGTCTGATATAAAGTTTGGGGATCAGAGCTGGGAGCAAGAATGGGGGAAAATGCAGACGGGATTTAGCCTGGAAAGCGGATTGGGAAAACCTAGACAAGATTTCAGCCAGAAACAGGATCGGGAAAAACCCAGACAGGAACTCTCTGGGAAACTTGATCGGGGGGAAAACCCGGACCAGATTTCCCCTGGAATTAGGGTTGAGGGAAAACCGGACCGGATTTCTCCCGGGAAGTGGCTTAGAGAAAAACCTGGACCGGATTTCACACAAAGTTAGGATCGGGGAGGGGACCCGGACTGGATTTCGCCTGGAAAGTGGATCGGGGAATAACCACGACAGGATTTCACCCTAAATCAAGACTTGAGAGAAAACTCGGACTGGATTCAGGCCAGAAGGTGAATCGGGGAAAAACCCGGACTGGATTTCACTCGGAAACCACAGATATTTCCTTGCAGTAACACAGTTTTCCAGCATTCTAATGGTGGAATAAATCAAACCCATAACTTATTATCATCAATTTGCTGTCCCTATTATTAGGTCCTGACACAGCTGGTTTGCAGCACTGACCTTCATGCCTCGACCTGTGATCAGACTGAGCCTTCAACACCCTGATGGGAAGAAGAGAAAATCATTTGAACTTTATCACAGAACGTAACAGATCATCACTTAGAAATACAAGTACACACAAGGCACAACACAGTTACTCTTAAGTAACCACTTGGAAAATTATCCATCTTAAAAGGATTCATTTCTTGCAGTATTCAAAATTAGCAACAATAATAAAACTATGAAAACCATCAAGTCACCCCCATAAAGCTTTACTAACTACAAGATTAAAAGTCAAGAAGTACCCACGGTCCCTTCATTTTATCCAAAATAGAGATGTCAGAGTTAAGAACTGACCCATACAGAAGAAATCTAGTTTTCTTCTAAAGAAACCACACTCTGAATAAACATTTGCAAACTTTAAATGTTTATATTTATTTACTTACATTTTTATTAATTACAATAAAAGGTTATGAAACCAAAACCATAGCATATATACTTAAAATTATTCCTGCAACTCAACTATTGGTCGAAGTTAAGCACACTTGCAGACTTGACTGGAAATGTTCTGAATGTCCTTAACAATCTTTTAAAAATATGGTAAAACGCACTATCCATCACTTGGAATCAATTCTACAACACCAATGTAACAAAAATCTGACCTCCCCAGCATCAGTCTGACTGCCACAATGCAGCCTTACACAGAATTGCTTTTCTCAGGACAAAAAGGCAACAGGACCAAAATCCCCAATAGGTAAAATTTTGCCTTCAATATCTGCACAATGGCTAAAAGAGTAATTTCAGCAGGATGAAAAAAATGAGTCAAAACTGGCAGATGACTAAGCAACATAAAAGTGAATTTCTTTTAATTTCTCCTTTACGCTGCCTTGAAATTGAGAATGCTCTGGAGAAAATGAAGAAGGGATTTTGGCATGAGAATTTACGAAAGCATGTCATATATAGGTTATATATCCACGCCTTACGCCCTGACCACAGAGTTCTCACCCCTGTCCTCTCCGCCACTGCTTTGAGGGCAGGCTAACCACAGGAGGTGACTAAGAAAAGCAAGTCTACAGCCTCTGGAATCAATTTCTGATGTGGCTGTCAATGGGGACCACAGCTGGAAGAGCCCTGGACTTGTGAACTAACGCAGCGATGAAAATGCGCACACTCGAGCAGCTTTATCACAAAAATAAAAAGATATTGTACCTAGGTGCCAAGTTGTCATATGTATAAGCAACTGACATAAGTCGCTGAATCAAACTGGTTCCCTGGACAAGTACAAGAAACACCTTTAAAAATTGAAGTCAAAAGAAAAAAAAAAAAAAAAACAACAAGTTAATATAACAACAAGCTTTTTGATCTGTTTTTCAATTATACACACTGTGTGAATCTAAATAAACCCACCTGGGCAGAGGAGGAAGAGCCAAAGGCAAATCACAGCATCTTCACAGTTAACAATTTACTGTTTTTATTAAAGCACAGCTAAAATCCCATGTTTCACTGACTAGGTCTAGATGCTAAAATTTCTGTTCCTCTAAGAAAGACAATGCAACTGAACAGGAAAATCAACCATTTATTCAATCCTTCCAATAAAAACACAGTATTTTTTTTAAAGTATAAACTACTCACAGCCTTTTAAAAACCTTGGGCTTGAGGAGACAGGGTTGAGGATGAGGCTGGACACTTATATTTTGCCTATCTCTGTGATCAACACATTTTATTGACTACACATTCACTTAAAATATTCATCTTTAGAGAACCTGACAGACTACACAGAATTTTAAAACCCAAGTGTGAAGAAAATCTTAAAATATTTAAATATCAAATCCACTGCAATAAAAAATACTAATCAATTGACAATTAAAAATTTAAAACCAGTCAGAGAATCTGACAGCAGCATTTACATGTTAAAAATTTAATACATTTGATAACTTCCCTGTATGACAGTAGCCCTGGTGATTTAGGGATTTGTTTTGTCAGAAATGGCTGATATTTATAGAATGGTTAAGGTCTTTCGAGGTATAACAAAGTTTGGCTCCAGCTCAGAGTTCAGACCTGCACTTTCTGGCAGTCACAGCTGGTCCTGTGCTCAAGAAAGTCGATTTACAGTGAACGTTTCCCTGATGCCAAAATATTCCATGTGCTTGGCCTGCTTCAGGAAATCAGCATGCAGGAATCTGGCAGGAAGGTTTACAGCTGCAGGTAAGTTCACCACACACTCACTCAGATATCCCTAATGAAGTTATTTTAGTGTTTACTAAAGGAATCCAAAGTGGATTTAGCGAGGACAAGGACAGCTCATGTTATAACCATGCTATCATAGGTTAATAGTAATATGTTACTGTAAAAAAGGACTGACCAATTTAGGAAAAAAAAATCTAAGAAACAGGAACAAAGCACTGGAATTCTGAATTCCCAATTAATGTGTTCACCAATCACCAAAACACCTTTTGGTTGTCAGGTTTAAAGCTCTTAAAATACTTTTTTCGAGAACAAGTAGGATATCAATTAACATTACTGATATCAATTAGTCCTACTAACTTTTCCACTACATTATTTTATTACTAAAATAAGGACTTCACATTTACTCTTTCAGAAAAAGAGTCCTTTTGTAAAGCTCACAGAACCTCTGTCTGTCTCCTACCTCTGTCAGACGAGGGATATGAAGGCCCTTCACGTGGTCGCTTGTTGTCTTCCTGGATTTGCCCGGCCATGTCCTTTTCCTGTGGCTCTCTGCTACCCCAGACCAGGCAAAGACATCATGATAAGCCAAATCCAGATCTGAAGGATCCACTGCAAACTGGCAGATCAGCTTCAGCAAGCAAGCAAGACAGTCCAGCTGCCACTGGGAAGAGGAAGGAGATGAAATCTTCAATTTTGAGGGATTTATTTTACACATAATTCAATGCGTACTTTGGAATTTGCAACTGAAAGCCTCAGCAAGGTATAAAAGATAAAAAACCAGAAGCAGCTTGGATTTAGCTCAAACTAATGATAGAATAATAATGAAAAAGACATTATGTAAGAATGACTAATAATCATGCTCATTATTGAGAAGTGTCTTTATTAACACCACAGCTACTATGCTAATTGTCTCATTGACAGCAAGGGAAAGTGGTATTTCTTGGCCTCTTCAAGGGAAAGATAATCAACAGATCACTGCTTTTAATAGAGACAATAAATTAAATAATTTTCCAAATAACAACCTTCCCTAAAATAAGCAAAAAAAAGAGCAAAAATAAAGTACTCCATTCTTGTTTGGCTACTTTTGACTTCTTTTAAAAAGTGTGATCTGTTATTGTAATAGCAATGCAGCTTGCAATCATTCCTGAAGAAGGAACCCAGGTTTTTTTCCCTCTAAGGTTCCATGATCTGCAATTTTAAGTTCTACAATTTTAAGAATGGGCCACCCCCCCAAAATACACAGAAAAACAGGAAGGGTGATTTTAAAACATAAAAAAGCAGAAGTGTGTGTGTATATATATATATACA